>JABASD010004130.1:0-16741 GCA_019776165.1 Pogonognathellus flavescens
CATACTGAATTTAAGGTCAGAAATACTGAATTTAAGGTTAGATTGATAACGTTTGCAAATTCAGTCCTACAGTGCTGAAAGTTGGGAAAAATTTTTTACAGTGTATTTCACAAGAAATCTGAAAAGGTGTGTCATTACTATAAGATCTTTAGTTTTAGCTCTGCTAGCTAAGCATGCATTTTTATAGCTGTACAAAACATACAATGCATCGTTTCTTGCTTCTTTGTTGTTGCTTACGTTTACAATTAGTTGGTTGGAGCCATAGAGTACAGATTTAGCTGTGTAGGTTGTAAACCAGACTATTGTCGCTGTCTTTGACCTAGTTGACATGGAACATATTTCAAAATCAAAATGAGAGTTTTTTATTTCATGCCTATTTCTCTCTTCTGTCATCATCATCACATTATACATGCATGACTTCCTTCGTTTAAGGCTAAAATGTACAAATTCATTTTGTTCGCATAGCTTTCTGGCTTGCATGACGACAGAATCTCTATTGTACATTTTTAGTTTCTACATGCTTTATAATAATCCTAATACCAACTGAAAGCACAAGACAGAGAGATAGTAGACACTTTTACATGGAAAATTATTACCTTCTATGCGTGTTAACATTGGTACGTGTACGTACATTGATTCGATCGATATCAAATTACTTTAAGCAAAGGTACTTAAAGTTATCTTTGCTTGTGTTTACGTTTTCTCGTGAAGATTTGCTGACTGCACTGCGTCTCATGGTTTTTGATGAGTCATTGACATTTTGAGATTCTGTAGATGTACATGACAGATCTTGAGCCTTATAAGAGTTTCTATGTCGTCGAGACATTGGAAAAAGAAATGTCGTCGATTTTGCTGGCGGCTCACCCTCTGTGTATTTGGATTCCTTATCGGCATACTCTGTTCTGCTATCTTGTACATTTTTGTACTGCTGGAAACCAATATTGACATGAGGGTTAAAGGGTTCATGTTGGTTAGCATGAGTGTTTTTCTTTCGTTTGGATTTGCCTTTTCTAGACAGGTCAGATCCAAATCTAATTACTTAAATGCGTGCCATACTGTGCAACTGATAGTAGTATCAGTCATTTCTATTTTATATTATTATCTACATCTGTGTAAATATTTAATATTTATCAGATAGAGCAAGTACCTAATGTATGTAATTACTTACTTACTTATAGGTACTTGTTTGTACTAAAATGTCAATATTCTTTATGTTGCAAGAATGAGTCAAACTGTATTTTACATTTAGAAAGTACAGAGCATACTAATTGTAAAATATTATGTACTTCCGTCGGTATATGCACACACAAAAGGAAGTACTTATGTTCCAAATAGTAAGAAGATTTTCACTTTGCTTTACTTATGTTACAGTTTCGTTGCATGGTTTGTCTCATGTTCCCCGAATTTGGAAGCAAAGGTGGAAAGAGAGCAATTCAAGCTTCAATTTTAATCCTCGTTATATCTGGGCCATTAGAAAATATAGGAAAAAACAGTGAAGAAGTCTTGAGATTCATTACATGCTCTAAAAAACTGTTACTCGAGGTTCTCGTTCTTGGAAAGGATCTTTTGTTAGCTCCTATAGAGCACATTATTGAAGACATGAAGGTAATCTAATTTAATGTTACGTAGCTTTTGTGTTGTAAACACGAAAAAGAGTTAAATGGATAACTTTCGTTTTTACTTTGAAGCGAGTCAAATTACTTATGGTTTTGCTTTGTCACTTTATCAGCCTTTGCCCGACATTATAATGCCCTCAGCGAACTCATGCATTTTCTGTGGCATTAATGCAAACTGAATAGTTTGACAAAATTACATAGCTCTAGTATAGGTGCCTATTTATTAATGCTGCGTGGATTCCTTCGGTTAATTAGACTCATTGACTTACTTAGGGACAAGTGAACGCAGGCTCTACAATGAACATCACAGCACTTTCTGAAGTGGTGCAGCCAATACTTGACGAAGTTGAAGATAAAGCTGAAGTGGCGAATATAAAATTAGAAAGCGACCAAGTTGATGCAGACATGGTAAAGTTCCAATTAAATGACAATATTCGCCTGCGAAACTCTGATCTGGCTTGAATACAAATACTGCTATAAACGTTTTTGATCTATATGGACAAGAACTAAATTCTAATCAATAATCTAACCTGATTATTCACCATACCCGCCTCGATTTTACAAATTGTAGTATTTAGTGAAACGGAAGTTATGATTACAACGAAGATTGAATTAATGTTTGGTTTAATAACTGGGCTTGTCTATGTGGAATGGTGTAGCCTTTATTCACGTAATCTTATATACAATATTTGTGAAATCTTTAATGTTCATTATGATAGTCCAATACCCTCCCCTAGCGATTTAGACAAGTAATCATTCTGTGTGTTGTTTTACAGAACTATCATTTGTAGAAATCTGCTAGGTATACGATTTCTGTAGTTATCGCTGTAGGTTGAGCTTTCCTAGTTATTAAAATGTCATTTCCGTGCTCATTTCTCTTATAGAAATGAAAAATTGCTTGCAGTCATCAGGGTACTATCGCCTATTACGCTAGAACTTTAATAGGATCATAATTCTCAATTTTCATTAGTATGGTTCTGCAACCACGAAAATTCTCATGGAATGAAATGAGACTGTAATTCTCTACAGAAATGAATGCAACTCTCTTGCAAATGAGTTCACACTAGAATCATTTGTCGTGGCCACAAGAAAGATGCATAACTCTAAAATTATTTTGCAATTAGGGAAATGCAAGACGGTCCCATGACTTGGAAGAGATTTACCATCCTTTACCTGGAGATTCTCAAGGCGAAAAAACTGAACTAATGTACCAGAAAAAGTTAGCTTACCGATGTGAAGGTACAAAAAACCTAGACATGATTTACAACCAAAAGCAAATTAAAACAGTAATTTCATTTGCTTAATAATTTAACTTGGCTAGTATTTTCAAATGAGTATTTTGTATTACGATGTTACAGAGATCTTCACGAAAGGCACTGATAAATGTAAAGATGTATTTAAGGACAAGTATGACGCATGTTATGAAGCTGTGACTTGGATTCTCGGTTGGCTTTTGTGTTGGCCTATGAAACTTACGTTTATATGCGACATTATTGGTGGTAATGAATTACCTTATCTATACGCTTATTTTGTCAAATATTCTTTCATGCTTTAACAAAGAATTGTAAGAAAACATTTCGCGTTCACTTAGAATTTTCACAGAAGCAGGTATGTGATGCTGCTAAAGTAGTTGAAGAAGGATTCGGTGAAACTTATGTCGCTGCAAAGAAAGGAGTGTCAGAACTGACTCAGTCTATGAAAGTTAATTTGAGTTTTCCAGTTTTTCAAGAATTTGTAAGGATCAAACTATAAGAAAGTTTTGCAAAGTTCTTTCGCTGCAGTAGGTGAATCTGTGTATTATTTTGTTTTTCAGTCTAATTTAGATAAGAAAATGAAGCAGCATCAAAAAGATCTTCTAGATGCTTACACACAGAATCGAAAATACATGGAGTACATTTTTGAAATGATTAAACGTACTCTTGCCCCGTCTTTCCTCTTTATAGTCAAAAGGTTCAAAGTTCTAACATTTACCATAAATGTCAAACAACGTGACAAATTAAGTGGTATGATTTCTGATTCCAAAGTAAATTTAATCTTCTATTCACTACAGTGCCTTGAGCTACGAAAACAAATATTTTCAAACTCTTTATTATGATAACATCTACATAACAAAATATTTTCGACGAATTGACAACAGAAGAAAAGATCAAGGGAGAACACATTTGCTCCCTTTGAAATCCTTTGAAGAATCTGATTTCACAAGTCTAATTCGTTTTCGACTGACCGAAGAAGAAACGAAAAGATTTCTGGTTCAACTAATTATCACCGTTGTAGAGGCAGGCATTGCTGGAACATTATTTCTCTTTGATTTCTTATTGACGACTGTTTTGGAATCACTGAATGAGCACGGGAACATTGTAATTGAGCAAACGGGAAGACATTCCCTGGAGATAAGAATAGAAGGGTCAGGATTTATTGCCCAACTCTTGCAGAAGATCATTAAAGATTTCAGTTATGCAAAAGAGATTAATCACATTCATGATAATAAACGTAAGCAATGCTCTTTACAACAGAGAATTTCCTTTCAGATGCATTTCGTCGTTCACATCACCGTAATACATTCAAATGCTCTACTTCTACTCTTCTACTTTTGTAATATAGTTTGTCTACCAAATGCTTCTCGATTGTCCATTTCCTACTATTATCGCACGGGGATTTTATTTGTGACTTTGGTGATCATTAGCTACATGGAAGCACACTGTTTAAGGACAAGACATTGTATCGCAAATTACTTTTTCCCAAAGGTATTCACATAAATTGCAAACAACATCGAATAAATTATTATGCCAATAATTTAAAACTACCAATGTTCTCCGATAGATACCTACCTACTAGTAATTCTGCTTCTGGAATTTATTTTGCAGAGATGTAAAAAGCGGATACTTTGGCGTTACAATGAAAGCTTAAAAAAGCGCCGGCGACAAATGAACGAAATGAAGCGGAGAATTACTGATAACATAGAAGAAAAAAAGATTCGGGTAGGTACAGAAGACTTATATTTCACTTTACTATAGGAAGTAGAAAGTAAATTATTCGGATTGAAGTAAACTTAAAGCGCTCTTCAATTTCATCTGCATAAAATATATGGCAAATGTTCATTCACTCATACCATTTGAGTATCTAAGAATATTACGAATAAATGATCTATATCAGGGAAATCAGTAGTTAAGCTACTTATTTTTTGTAAGTGGAAGAGTATTAACAGAGACAGACTTTAACTGGGGTACTTTGTAATTAAATACGCAGGTCGATTTCAATCCGATTTGGGCATTTGCCGAAATATTTCCAAGATGCTGTGGATGGCTCCGCTACTGCAAGGTTGGAAGGAGAAAATGCATATTGTGTAAAAGGTACGGAGAGTTTTTTCGGTGTCCCGTGTGTAATTATTCATTCTGCAAGGAATGTTTTAAAAACATGGACTCCCAATGTCTCTTCTGTGCACTGAAGAAGGAAGAAGAATCCAAGCGGCAGAAGTTTATCGATTATGACGGTGATTCTGTATGACAATTTTAATATTTTCCCTTATAATTAAGTATTTATAGTTTGTAAACCTTGTTAGTTTATACCAGCTAAGGTGTGTTACTATATAGTTCTCATCTATAATCTTCTTAATTATATTACAGTACAATACAATTTTTGTTTTAATAAAATATAACTTTGTAATGATAAATGTAAGTACTTAGTTAGTACAGTTTCTGAAATTCGGTTAGAAAGTAAAATAGGGACAAAGACTGTCACTATATATATATGGGTGTTCAGGAAGAATGAAACAGGAGCGAATTGTGATTGCCAAATTTTCGCTATAGAACTATACATGCTAAGAATCAAAAGACAGTATGAAGGGAAAGAAGATTAATGACGGATTTTGCACCAAGCTACAGGAACACGCGGATTTCCAGTTCATTCAATCATGATTGTGTACGACGATACTTCTCGTTTAGCTGATAGGTAGTCCAGGTCTTGTTTATACAAGTAGAGATTTATTCTCTCCGCAGATCTGTAGAGTATTGAGGTATAGCTAATAGCTGTCGTCCTATAACATCATAGCTGATTTTCCTGTCTAATTAATCACCGAGAATAATTGATGATACTAAAGTACTACAAGCCAAGCCGCTCCAATTTTGTTGGCTGTTCTTCAGAGTGAATCCGTACAATTTGTCTCCTATTCACTTTCCCTAAAATATACACATCCAATACAAGAATAACAAACATAACTCGTACATCCCATCGACCCAAATGGATGAAAATGGAACTGTTATACAAACACAGGTGCTTGCAGCTTTTAGGTACTTCTAGGAGATTCGTTTGCCATTTACCACTCTTACATATAATATTTTTAATTAATAGGACCTAGTAAGCACAAACGAAGCTACCTATATTGGCGTTACACTGTAGAAAAGCCTTTATTGGATCAGTTTCTGTTTTCTGTGAAGATATAGAGTGTTTTCTGCGGTAGTGCCATAAACGGGTCTGCAAAATACATTTTAAAGGTTCGGTTAACTATAAAAATCTTATTTTCTGCATACTTCCCTGTTGTGAATTTGTGCTGCATTTGAGGGAGACATAAAAGTAATTTCAAAAAGGTACTTTTATTCTCTGAAATCGACAGATAAAGATATTTTATTACATAGTCTTAATTTAATTTGCTTGTGCATATGGTTTACACAAATGTAAATGTGGGCTCGTGGAAAAGGAATTTACATTTAGTACATTTCATGAATATTTGTTGCAGTTGCAGTTATTGCACACTTCATTCTTACATAACATTTGCTTTATCAGATAGATATGATAATATAAAGAGAAATCATTTAATCTTCTCAGATATGCTTGGAATGTCATTCTGATACTTGTCAATCTAGAATTTTAATTTTTTGAACCAGTTTACTTTGGATTGACCAACTTTCCTATTCTAAGTATTTGCATGTTAATGTGCAATATATGCGAACTGATTGCAGTAAACACGCTAAATGCATAAATGTTTAGAGTTCGATTTTAATTGCTTTTTCATTCTATTTAACAAGAATGCAGGACTTGAAACGCTATTTTGCCTATCTAATGCATCTCGAATGTAATGCACTCTGGTCTTATAGCTAGTGCCTATCTTGGACATTGTTATAATATACATTGTAATAATCATTAATAAACTTTAGAAGTAGATTTCTTATCAAGTGAAATAATAATAATTATATTATCTTTGTAGCTATAGTCATTTATAAAATTTGCTATAGTGGTACAATGTTGGCATTATAGGTAATTGAAATTAATTGCTGGAGAAAGTCCAAAATAGTAGCACTAACGATTATGTAAATGGTTTTTCTTTGCCAAGTACTACATTTACTTAAAGTAAATGTTCTCATCGTGCAGGATACAATAGAGGGGGACAAAAAGTCTGTCCCGACCCGCGAGTGCAAAATATACAATGCAGTTCTGAATAGGACTGGGTCAATATTGGTTTCCGCAATTACACATCAATATTATTGTTGCCTGTAAGAAAAAGCTTTTTAGGCCATTCAATTTTGTCTTTGCGTGTGATGAAACGCGGTTATATAAATATGAACCCGGTTGGTACCGGTCCACTGGACCATCATAGCGCAGCTGCAGCTTAACTTGCAAGTAAACAGAATTTACTATTTCTGAACATAAGTATTTTATTATATTTAATTCGGTTGCGTATATGTATTAAGACAATGTGCTTACTGTGCACTCTGTATCGAATTTTATCATTCATTGTGTGATATCATCATTATCATTATTAGTATCATTGAACCAGAACAGAATGAGAACAGAAGGGAATATCAGAGAAAAAATTTCTCTGATATAGTAAAATAATAATTAGAGAAAACCGTGTCATCTTTGCAGATGTTCCACATGATCCTCTCTCACACTCTGCATTTGGCATTATCATTATTATACTTCAGTCTACAACTTCTACTATTGTATTTATAAGTTCTGGTTGGATGAGACTTCCTTTGTTTTAATATCGTGGTTCTGTAAGGCAGTCTTCTACACACTAGCTTTGTTGTAAGTATGGCCAGAACAGCAGAACATCAAAACATCGCTTTTCGTAATGGTGTAAGTTAAGCAATCTTTTTTAATTACATTTTAACTTCAGCCAAATTGTATTCTATCTGCAAAATGCTGGTAACGCACTCTCCATTGTCTTCATATACTGTCTTTGATATATGCATATAGTATAGAGTATAGAGTGTGTGCACCAGAGCAATATCTTTTTAAGCGTTCTACAAAAATTACTTCATTTATTACGGACATTGGCACGGACACGCACATCATGGCTTCCGCTTGCACGCTGAGTAATTAAATTAGTTAATAATGCAAGTGAAATATTTTAGACTTAATTGAATAATGCTTACATGACCTTACCAACACATCCTTTTTGGATTCATAAATCTGTACAACGCACTGTGTAGGTCTTTAGGAAAAGGAAACCCGTCAAGTCTAACTACTAATGGATTTCGCCCTTGCGATAAAATATCAGCAGCACAGATAGTTAGAGCCAGATAAATAAAACCTAGAAACAGTTGGAAAAACGCTTTTGGTAATGAAAATGTCTCTTGGGTGCTTCCGTACAATTATAAATATTATATTATTACCTATATAGTTATGACAATTGCTTTGCCTGGTAGCATTTAACAGTACAATTGTAATACAGCTTCACATATCTATGAAACAAGTTAACTGTACTGCAAAATTCTTAATTAAACTTGGCACTGCATAACGATACGATAGAACCTGAAGTACCTATTTATTTTGTCATGCTGATTCATTCATTATTTACACGAAATAGAAAGTAATGTCCTACAAAATTAGGAGCACTCTATCATAATCATAATGTTATCATTATGTTATGACATTATGATTCATTTAATTAAAAGCTATATGGGTACTTATTTGTATGTACAAATATGTGCCCAGTGTCCACAAGGCAATCACATTCAAGCATATAAAAGTAATACATACGATAACAAATGAGACTGGGCCGCAAATGTTAAAGTTCAGAATCGGAAGTTACTATGCTGTCTCATCATTTGTAACACAAATTTGATGATACCTTAGACAAGACTCACGACAATAAAAGTAGGTACACTGTCTCTTGGCACTCTGAA
The DNA here is from genome assembly GCA_019776165.1 of Pogonognathellus flavescens. Lineage (NCBI taxonomy): Eukaryota > Metazoa > Arthropoda > Collembola > Entomobryomorpha > Tomoceridae > Pogonognathellus > Pogonognathellus flavescens. The sequence continues at coordinate 8,741 of JABASD010004130.1, forward strand.
CTGCACAATGAACTTCATATAGCCAAAATAATTAGATGAGTTTTATTTTAAGACTTCAGGCAGAATGGAATTTGTCGATCTTGGTTTTTGCTATAGCTATATAATACAGAAACGCACTTACATTTTACGTCAGTTCCGATTAATTTGAGTGTTGGTTTACAAAATTCCATATGCGACCATCGAATTCGACTTGGTGCACTTAACTTCATTACATTGCAATTGCATTGCAGTAACTGAGTAAAAGCAATAATGGTATTAGGGAGAAGGACGCTCTTTCGTTTAGAATGCTAATAACCAGCTGGCTAAATCGAATGGAATTTTATTGAACGCAAAGCGCACAGAGCAACACAACTTACTTTGTGCCAGTTCGACCGAATCGTCCAGTCACCACCAGTCGGGTCCTTTCACATGATTCATAGTAAATGTAACTGAGAATCATACTGCAAATGATGCTTACACTATCAAGTATGTGAAACCATAGAACCTTGTGAAAGCGAATCTTGCTGAGACTTTTGTGTTTACATTAAATTATACTACATTGAATGCAGACAAATCCGCTTTATTAGCTAACTACTCTTATCCTTGTAGTATTTGTAGCTTAATATGCAAATGTATTCATCTATGCTAAAATAAAAGAGATGTATCCACAGTTTCAGGAGTTTCTGTTTCATTCACATTTCCCTCATAGTGCAGTTTATTTTTGCCGAATGTAGCCATTCATCCTTCATGCATTATTCAAAATATTCTGAATGCATAATTTTTATTAGAAAAGAATACACATAGAACGGAGAAAGCAATAACGTAATGAAGGAATGGCTCTATTGAGATACCATAAGGTTTTAAACTAAGCATGCATTCTGTAAAAGTCGGGCTTAGAAAGCATGTTTCGTTTCGTGAAGAGTTTGCCTTTGTCCTGCTGCTTTCAGCAGAAATAGCATAAAAGCACAACTAAGAAAAAGATTCTGCAGGAAATGACAGATAAAATTAATAAAGAGCATTCCCTTGAACGAATTTTGCATACCAACTTTATTTAACCAGTTTCTCTATTTCGGGAATTGGGGCACATGAAAAAAAATGAATAGATGCAGCATAAAATAGTCATACCTATAAGTGTATAAAATTTTTACTCATATGGATTTCATTCGTGAATAATTGATCACATATTCACTTATACCGACTTTAAATTGGGGCTTTGTTAGACATTTGAAACGATGAAGTTGTAATTCACTTCGTAATAAGTAATAACAGTGTAATGTAATAGTAATGCGTGATACATGAAAGATTTGAAATCGAAAGAATAAGAGATTATAAAACCTTGAAGATGTCAAAATTTGAAGCTAACCTCATGCTTCATGCATTGTCAAAATAATAATTGGCTAGGATTTGGGATGTGATGCAGATCGGATGGTTTGATGCTGCTATCACCCTTTCCAATGGCGCAAAAAGAAATTTAATCATCGTGAGTGAGAATCCTGACATTTCAGTTCCAAAGATACGGAAATTCAGTATATTTCTGCATTCTGCACCGTACGTGTTGATACCAAATACCGAAACATCAATAAATACGTTTCGTTCTAGTAAAGATAAGATTTGAGTTTATCTGTCTTATACCAAAAAAAATTATACTGTAGGTACTTGATCTCAGTATGTGCTCCGTGTGTTGAAATATTCTTAAGGATAGGGGCAGAAGGATTTGGTATGCATTACAGCGTCCTGTATAGATCCAATATTACATGTGCACATTCCACAATCAATTCTGTTCTAGTATAGCAGGAACAGAATTTTCGTTTAAAATCAATGCTAAAATACTCCTTTGCTCTAACAGCATTATTTTGCGTTGGCACTAATATAGTAATATTTTTGAGTATTAAGATTACGCTTGTAACAACTAAATTTCTTATCGTACCATTTTTTCTACCAATCTTACAGAAAGCACAATGTCAATCTGAACTGCTGGAGATAAATAGACTAAAGCATTTACCACTACATTTTTATATGCAAAAAATTACTAAGCATTAGACAAACGAATGCTTAAGATATAAAATATTATGTGCTTGTGTAAATAACTTGTAGAAAAATGACTGGTAGGAAAAATACACTTCTGGCAATTTACAGGAGTTGCGACAATGCGAGACCTTCTCCAATATACCACCATACCACCTCGATTTAGAAAAATAATCCTTACCTTTTTTCTTCCACTGTATTTCTACTTAAGTAAAATGTATGCATTTATTTAGGACAGAACTTGAGTATTCATGTACATTTTGACCTACTTGACTTATTGTGTAACTCCATACGGTCTATAGTACAACACAAAGCTGTAGGTTTATCATATAAAGCTTTTGAGCCTTGCATTTCAGGAATGTAATAGACAGCTATTGGTATGGATGTGAATGTGAAATGAAATCCAGGAGCATAGGTGGTTAAGTAGCTGTAGATGTCTCAAGTCTAAATATTAGATTCCAAAGTGCTATGAAAAAACCAATATTCAAAATTGCAGACTATTTCTACACATCTTTCAGGACAGTCGTATTTCAAATCATACCAAGTAATACTAATACTGCTGTATTTATTACAAACATAAGTGCAAATACTGACATGAGAATCCGTTCAATAAGAGCCATATGAGCACTAAGCAGAATCGCAGAATATTATTTTTTAGGGACTAGTACACACAAAAGGTACATCTCTATTGTTGCGTTGTTTGAATGAACTAATGGAATGCCCTACCAAGTATTCATTATACTTACTTGATGTTACTCTACATTACAAGTAGTTTAATGAATAAAAAATCTGAACCTGCTGACAATAGTTTGGAGTATTTGTATTGTATTTAAAAACAATAACTTACATTCAGTTCAGTTCTTTACAATTCAGTTTTCCCATCTCATATTGCCTCACATTTATTAAGAATATTGACATCATAATTTTGGAAAACATTGTTACAGTAAAACACGTATAGATAGGCATATATGGCTATATCATTTATTTTAGTGTGTCGTCCTTCCAGAGTATCCAGAGTCTTTCAAATCATCATAAGGGCGTGACTGCAACCATCTGCGACCCGAAAACATCATAATAGTAACTGCCAAAGTGATTGGAAATGTGTACTGATATATTTACATGAGACCCTTGGGAAATGAAACGAGGATGTCGTCAAGTCATAATAAAAATACCAGTCACGGTGAACCGATGAACCAAAATGTGTGCATGACATATGAGGTAGTATAAAGATAGTGCCAGATAGATAAGTACTACGTTCTTCCTGGGGGATAGAGGTGAGGTGAGTATTTTGAGAACCAAAATTTGTCATATTGGAATGGATGACAGATTTTCGATAATAATAATTCCTCTAGCTGCCTTGTGCCCGCAGCTACTCGGCAGCAAAAATGCATAAACCATGGAAATTCTCAGGGGAGCGACTTATGATTCCACATTTTCGACATTTCTATGCATAACCCGAATATTTGCATTTTACCTTTGGATTCCACTCAGGTTGTCCCGATCTCCCAACACAGGGCTTTAGATGAAACTTGTGACAAAGGCAACGAAATGTCATGTAAAGCTTCGAGATGAAAATGTATGTAGAGAATGTCATTTTGAAAAGTGATAAGGTGATGACGCTTAACAGTACACACGTAGAAGCACAAGAGGAATGTATTATTAAGTATAATATAAAATATCTGTGTATGAGAATTCTCTCTATTCACAAGGTACTACAGCTGTGTACTTATGTGTAACAACCTTTGCACATTTATTTTCACTTCCATCCATACGGATTTTCATACAAAGTTGCGACAATTTCTCCTCACACAACTACAGAACACACCGAAAATCAGCTCACAGCTCAGCAGAATTCTACAGATTGTCATGTGTGTCGTAATAGCAATAACATGGGTTGTGGATAGCTAGGAGGCACGCTTGTGACTTTGGCTGCTTTGATTTACGTCGTTTCAATACCAGAATTCGTGTGATGGTTTTCATAATATTATGATTGTGACTGTTGACATCCATAGCTATATTGATACATTATAATTCTTTATTCCTTTATTCAAAGTAAGCCCAGGGAAGAATATGTAAAATAGAAACAGGTACTTACATGTATACATAGATATCTGCAGTATGGAAATAATATTTTATATTCTACAATACAATGTGGAAATCTATATTATGTTTTCTCCTGTTTTCGGGGCATAGTGACACAAATACGGTTATTGCCATTGCGGAAGTATGCAGTGAGTAGTGAGTACCTACCTAGTTTCCTAGTGAAGTGAAACTTGCACTATATAGACATGTCGGCGATATGTTGGTGCTGGAATGTATCACACATAATAATAAAAGTTCAAAAGATCGGACTTATTGTTAGTACAGACATTTTTATTATTTCATGAACGTATACCATTATAAGTTACAACTAAATAATACGACTATAACAATTATGCAAAATGTACTTGAACTGTTGAACTCATGACAAATGCACGGCTGGTTAGCGATAATGATAATACATGATATAGTAATAATGTGAATAGGTATGCAAATGCAAGATGACCTTTTTCTATGTTGAAAGTTAGGGTGAATAGGGTGCATCTGAGATTTGTCTCCATAGACAAACACTAAAATAACTGGTGAGAAAAAAATCTATTATCATCCCAGCGATATACAGTCCCAATACCCACCAATATGTAGGAGTTAAAACCTCAGAAAGGTATAAGATCCATGGAACAAAATACACCACTAGATTTGTCACGACTGATTGATAAAATATATACGATGTTTTTCCGGTACCGAAAAATAAACTATCCATTGCGTTGTTGTATGAAAATACTATATAAATCCATCCAACTTGGTAAAACATGGAAGTGGACATTTTCTGCACTTCCACGTTATGCGGACTAAAATACTCCGCCATTAATGGCCAACAAAGGGTGGCGAATATACCAAGAATTGTCAGCCATGCAGTCAAACAAAGAAAAGACTGTAAGGCTACTTTCTTAATTAAAGCTTGTAAACTAGACTTCTCCAGATTGGCCCCGTGACCAACTTGCACTTTGACATAGTTTGCAACAGTGAACGATGGGATTAGCAAAAATCCCCATATAATTGTGTTTAAAAGATTCCAACCTCCTATTTCCGTTTCTCCAAGATTATTAATAAATTTAAGTGTCACCATGAAATAAAAAAAGTTTCGAACAGCGGAATCCCCGAAATTACCCCAACTGACACTGAACAATACTTTGAAATTTCGTTTCAGATCTTTCAACAATGGAATATCCCACAGAAACCGTTTTGGTGACATTTTTTCTATTATGAGAACGAATATGAAATTGTTTGTCAAGTTGACAAACGATTGTATGATTTTATAATAGCCAAATTGTTCGATTCCCCAATGAAGGGAAGTGGTTTGTTGGCCAAACAGAAAATAATTAATACCAAGAGTCAAAATTACCTGCACAAATTGATCAGCAATTAATAAAGAACTGGTGGTAATATAAAGGTGGTTAACTAACGCTGAATTGAGAAGTGTCAATGGAAAGCTGAAGGAACTCATCCAAAGAAACGTTTCTGTGGCTTCAACAATAGATTGCGGAGTGTCAATTAACTTAACAAATTCTGAAGTGAAAAGTAAAATGCATACAGATAAAATGGTCCCCATAATGAACAGAACGATCATAGAAAGCTTGAGCCCTTGGATGGCCATTTCCCTATTAGTTTTGTAGCATTGTCCCACAAAGTAGAAAAGACTATTGACGATTCCTTCTTGAATGACTTCGATCATTACACCCAGGAAAACAAATTGTCCAGCCAAGGCGAGAGCAGATTCATTGGGAATGTTCCCAGTAAAAAATAACGGTATAATTTGATCCGCGAGAGCCGGAACAATTGCGGCAAAGAAAAACTTCAAAAATATTTTCGAAGGAAAGAAGATGTTAATAATTTTTTTGGAGTATCTTAGAAATCTAATCATGTCTTCGGGTTGGGATGTTGGTGTGATTGGCACGATATCCTCATCCGATGCCATAATATTATTAATATCTGATCTCCTTTGATGATCCAATAAAGGTTGTTCTTCTGAAGCGCGGTCTGATTCTTCAGAACTTTCAGTTGTCAGGTGCGGCACTATCAGAATGGAAATAATAACATTAGTTTCAACACGAATTACAGATAGGTAAATGATAAGTATATTGCACTCTATAACAAAAGCATATTATAGAGGTGCAAATAAAGGAGAACTAACAAAAGATATCATATTATAAGGATATTATTATTTGATTCGATTATAAATAGATTTATTGCAGCTTTGTGAGACTGAGAGTGTGTACATTGGAAAGTGTAACAAACTAAATTTACTTTAGTGAGAACAATCCATGGTTCCACAAGCAAGAAATGAATCACCAGCACCGGTATAATTTCCGATTTCATTAGATAGCTCAATCTTCATGCGAGTTTTTCGATTTCTTCAACTCTTCCGTTAACTTTTCTGTAATAAAGTAAAATGCATGCTGAAAATATGATACAGATACTTACAAGAATATTACGCCTAATGGCCTAAACGCTAAGTTTGTAAATGGTACAGTAAAAAGCAGATTCTACATTTGCTATCAGCTTGAAGCTTAACCTTATTATTCTCCTGCTTTTATTTTGGTGACAAACTAGTGTGTGTATACTTTATGTCGATGATAAGATTCAGAATGGACAACGAATTGGGTTTATCGACACATGTCGGTGTATTCATGACCTGTTATTACAAGTTGCACACAATATACATGAAAGTAGAAATGCATACTTATATGTAATGCAGTTACCAAATGTAACTACGTTGAAGGAAGTCTCTCTCGTAGTAAAAATTGACGTCTCTATACAATAGTAAACTTGCATCTTGCATGTGGTGTTGGTAAAATTTAAAGACGGCAATGGCAATGCATTGATAAACATGCATGGAACATATTAATAAACATGTGTGTATACAATTTTAGTTGCTAATATACGAGGTAAATAATTGATTAGTCGATTCAATTTTTCTAGCGTGTCGTGTTCGTGTTAATATTCTTACCTTATACACTTGTGACTGGTTGATCCTCTCTTTTCGGTGAGATCGATTGTACTAATACTAACGGACAACAGAACTAGTTTATCGAGAAACTCTAATGTAAATATGTTGCTATATTGAGTTTATACACATAACAGACATGAAGTTAATAATTTTTTATACTAATGCTTCTTAGACAATACACAAATAATACAAGTTAAACAAAGGTTCTCTCTTGCTGTAGTTTCCAAGTAGTTTGCAAATAATAGAATGAAACTAAGAAGCTGCAATATCCACAAATTGAGGTATTCCGAACAAATACATTCGTTTGATACAAATATCTTACTGTTAGTGTGTTTCTTCGTTCAATCAAATTATGTTTTTAAGTATCCAATTTGTATAAAAGAATGTGAATTACTTGTAAAAAATAAATAAATAACGAATACAATAACTTTTTCAACAAGTGTAACTATTCGGCTTAAATGGATGAAATATTCACCACGCTCAAACAAAGATTAACTGTAGTCAGTTAAGATGTGAGAGTACTGTCCGTACACAATTGTATTCGCTGTTTTATGCTTTGTACTCACTCTCTCAGTTGTAAAATGCATGGAGATAATATGTAATCAGTTTATGAAACTATTTTGTGAGAATGGTGATATTATGCATGATTAAGTTGGCTTAAAAAACTGTAGAGTTGTATCCGTACTTACTTGCTGTTATAACTGTTATCAGTAGAACCGGACAAAATGATGACAATGTTTTATCTGCTCTTCACCTTACCACCAATATGTAGGAGTCAACAATAGACATATCAATATCTGTGTTATGCAAATTCTTTTGCAACTGTTGCTTGTATATATGTCGAAGGCCAGAAGCACCACCAGGCCAGAGTACCTCTTGCCTAGGCTATAGCCACCACCTCCAGGATGCTAGGCCAGATTACCCACCGCAAGAAACGCCAGAGTCACCAC
>JABASD010004131.1:0-16731 GCA_019776165.1 Pogonognathellus flavescens
ATTTTCAAGCGCATGAAGCTTGCAGCAAAGTATAAATGCATCATCGTGAAATGAAAATGATGTGACGATGATAGCAAAAGCATAGGAGTAGGATGAGTGTTTACTGTCATAATTTTTAGTGTCTTGAAAAATTGCTCTATTTGCCTTTGCTTTGTTTTCGTATGTACTATGCATAATGGACATGTAGCTTGATTGCAATGATTAAGAATATAATTGGAATACACAGCCTCGCTGTTAGTTTTATGTTCAAGCTTTGTGTTATGTTTGTTTAATCGGTCAGGGGTTTATCTTTTTATGAATTTCAACATGTTACGCAGTTTTCGCACAACATTTTCTAATGAGTCAATTATACACAGTCCCTGTAACTGCAACTTCCTGTCAAGTTTTTCTGTTGCAATTCCAGTTTACTCTAACAAAAATGTCTAGAACAAAAGAGCATTTAAAATGCTACATGTACATTTATTCCCAATTCAGTTTTATACTTTTTATCAAAGAAAGTAACTTACAGTTTCTCATACATTATGTGTTTAGCGATTGTAGTAGTAAAACTTTGACTTATCATTTATTCACATTGGCAATCCATTCAGCATTGTATTCTTATCTGCTTCGTTGAGCAATGTTTTTGAGTTTTTCTTGTACACGTGTATTCTTATATCTTAGCACATACACAAAAGTCTGATTCAAATTATCACACAAATAATGAGAAACTATTGTTGTCAAGTATTGTCACAACACAACCTCGTCTAACAATATCATATTTGTATCAAAGCCTCCAATAGTAAAATTCTTTTTTATGAAGTGCATATATTATATACTAATGTGCCTACTTAACGAATACTTTTATTTGCATTCTATTATGTATATTACAGTATTTTATACGATTTGCTCAATCCTTAATCCTTACAAAAATACCCCTGCAATTTTCTGCACTGTGTGCATTAAGAGCATTTCACTATACACACACTAACTACAGTGCTAGTAGGCGTAATGTTTACATTTGTGTATAATAAAATGGTTTATATCCTTTTAAAATTGTGCAAAAAGTGTCATTGTGTCTTGACATTTATAAATGAGATTTGTCAGTGATGTATTCTGTGTACATATTAAAGTATAATGATAATTCATGATGTAATCAGTTTGCTTAAGTTTAGAATGTTTAGAGACGAATAAAAATGTTAAGTATGGGTTGGGTTCAGCACAGGGGCAAATAAGATCAAAATGTAATTTCCATGTGCAGTTACGTACTTAGTTTCGCACATTAGAGGGGTACAGCTCTTGCTTATCATTATTACAACAATGGACAATGCAATAATTGATAGTTACAAGTATCAAAGTCAAATCTGATGGTAATCCAGACTTTGACTTTATTCAGATAAATAAACATTGGATTATAAACAAACAATTACGGCCTGCACATGTACTACTAGACGATTACATACACAACCATGCAACAACACATATTATACCTATGTGTCTCTTAACTCCATTTGCATATATAAACATTGTAACAAATCTTTATACTCTTCAGACTTGCATTCATTCATGCATACTGCATAACACCTACGTTAGTAAATACAATTTGTATTTTTCAGTTTGTACATTGAACGCATGAATATTTTAATTATTATTAGTAACACGCAGCAATAGCATGAAGATTTTATGGATTTGTTAAGTACAATTACACTTTTTATGCCTACTTGACTATTGAATTGTACTATAGTACTTAAAGTGGCTCGGTGTCCTTCGACCATCTATCTGAGTGAATTATTTATTAATTTATGCCCACGTACACGCAAAATAGTAAAATCAATCAGGAAAAGTTGCCGCCTCATTATTATCTCTCCTCTGTACAGTTCCCTATTTCAATCTTCACTTCCATCGCATCCAGACAGCTTAAGAAGTTAAGAAGCTATTCGCACTGAATAAATTCATCGTAAAGCTATTGCTTATTTCTATGCGCTTGAACCAATTGATTACACTTGATAAAGATAAGAAATCTATCTATTTTACACACCAATTATTTATAATTTGGCTACAGTCCGACAATCAAGCAATTACATACATTTTCCTGAATCTTTTAAAGTAGAGTGTGTCCCATACGATATTTTTATTCTGAATGATGAAGAAGCAACACTAACACAACACTCTGCACCTATTGTAGTCTAAATGGCATATATGCACTGTTTATGGCTTGCACTGAATCGTCAGAGTGCGACCTTTTCGACTTTCAAGGTCCTGCGGCTTCATATTACAAATAAGTTATGATTACATGAGATTTGTACTCTGAGTTTTTCAGAATGAGTACAATTAGATGTAGGGTGATTTGACCAAGTTACAATAAAGCTTTATTTGATACACTGAACGTTACTTTTCTACAAATCGCAGGACTGCTGATAATAAATTATTATGTTTACACTCTGTAATGTCTAAAATTCCTTAAAAATTCACACTTGCTACAATGCAACATTGAATCTGCTACATGTGTAGAGCATGCCTCATAAAATGCATCAAGTACATCTAAACTGAGGTTACGCAAAGTAGCTTTTAAATAACCACTAGCTAATAATTTAAATTGCTTGCACACAGAATGCAAATAAATTCCTTATGACGATCCGTGTAAAAAAGTTATCTGTAAATGTCTACTTAGGTAGTGAATAATTGACAAACGCTATCTGAATAAATTACAAATCACACTCAATACGAAGTTTATAAGTAGAAGAATTACATGAGCCAAGGTGATAAGATGTGTAGTTGGAGAAGGGCATTTTCAAGTTGCTATTTATACTTACGATAACTAATGTAACTGTATAGGTACATTATTATTATTACTATACTTAAACGTTTACAGTTTACATACATCCTTCCTTTAGCCCTATTTATTTGATCGTTAAACTATATCCAAAGTATAATTGTTGCCTGTGTAAAAAGACGCGTATGTTAGCGATAAGAAGTGTCGGCAAGAAGACATTGAGCTCTCTTTCCCTTGCTGCATTTATAATGAATGACTCCTTGTCAAAATTTCAATCAATGCACTGCACTGTGCACTCAACTCCTATACGACAATTGCACGAGTAGTTGTAACGTAACGCAAATAAATTTAAATTGCCACTAATCGCAATTATGTCCAACTTTTCCAATCAATCTTTGTAATTGTACATGGGCAAAAGTGTGGAATACCAGAGGTGGGGAAAAATATGTAAATGTGACATGGGCACATAATATAACAGTTTACAGTTTTTACTATAGATATATCTATAGACATATTATGCCTAAGTAAAGTACGTACATTTCCAATGTGTGTTTACATTTAGTGTGGGGATGATGAGCCCAAATTTTATTGGACAGGCGTACATGGAGAATTGAATGACTGAATGTATCAGTTTGTGGAAATGTTTACTTTTATTTGCAGTTGCAATGCACAGCAACTATTCATGGTTGCTAAAATGACTGGGTGGTGGTTGTGTAGAGTTTAGTACAGCACCGTGTGGTACAAGATGAATTGTGGTCGCAGCAAGTGACGACGGACTGGTGAAATACGTAACTCTTTTTTAGTTTTGTTTATTCTCCTATATTGTGTTTTCTTTGTGGTTAGGCCAGAGCTGAGCGAAGTTGTTAGCGTTATTGATAATACTTTGGCTATGCAGTGTGTGTAGTGACAGACGATCTCTTTACAAAAGAAATTACACAAATCGAATCGATCGAACGAACAGTTACGGCAATAGCGGTTAGTTTATCTTTCTGTCAACCATTTATCTCTCTCTCTCTCTCTCAAAGCTCTCGTGATATTCCCAGTTCAAAATATGTCGTTGGATTATTATTACATTGCGAATCTCTCACTGCTCTGTTTGCTGTAGTAATGTTCACTCATTTTAAATGCGAATGAATGTTGCTTGAATGTAACTCTTAGAGGTGTGAGTTGCAGTCAGTACCAAGTTAGTGTATATAAGTAATAAGTATATGCCTATAGATGACAGACGTTTGTCTTATTTTGAACTTTTTAGCATTGAAGCTGTGGAAAAAGTTTTATTCTATTTTTGCTCACGTAATGTTTGGATTGTGATGCGAGGGAATGACATCGCCTTTGAACATGCAAAAATGAAAAGAAAAGCCTCCAAGTCTCATCAAGAAAAATGGATTGAGCATTGAAGAGAGAAGAATTAGTATTTTTCTATAGCATCGCATTATAATTACATCACTCTAGTACTCTCGTGCATGGCGAAATAATAATGAACATTTAAAAAATGTTGATCTTGCTCTGGTATGTATGCAGTCGCCCATTTGCCATTCCTTCCAAACAAGTAGCCAGATCTATACCTCCCAACTATAATACCATACCTGTTTATCTTACTTGCACTAGCATGATAATGATAAGAAGTATTTGAAGTATAGTAATGAAAGAATCTGTATCATCCAAAAGGCACTTATAGAGAAGCCAACAAAGAGCACCACAAGTCAAACTGACCAGTTGAAATAGAATACAACTAACTAGCATGTAACTTACGACTAGGCCACTAGTAGTAGTATAGTATTGGGATATTGGGATAGTATAATATTGGAATAGCTTTAGAACTGCAGACTACTAGAGTGATATACCTAATGGAATTCTTCTAGTAAATGTCCTGCCTGAACAAAAATGAAGTAAAGTGTGTAGTACTAGAATAGCAAGAAGAATCGTTTGCAAATGCAAGGCAAGTGAGTTTCCATTAGAAAAACCTGTAGGGAAGGGCTGTTTGTTCTTTTAGCATCATAATCATCGAATTGAAATGAACGACTACTACATTTATAAAGCTGCTATGAAATGAAAGAAATAAGAGTTAGAGCTTATATAAGTATAACACAGTAAAGTGTTTGTTCCACAAGCGCTTCGTACGTGAATGAGTGTTGCTGCCGTTGAGACGACATGAGACACAGAAACAACAACAATTACACGCTCATAAGGAATGACCAGTCTGCAAATTCACACCAGCAACCCCTCTTCGCCCAACCAATATTCAAATCAGACTCAACCGACTGTCTTTTCATTCCCCACTTTAAATTCAATTCAATGTAATAGGTTTTTGACTTAAGGTTCATAAGGTTCATATTTATTTCAAGTGCAAAGGTTTCAGTACAAGTCTGTTTTCAAAACAACACACCGAAGTTGCAACAGAATTGCTATAACTTTACTCAATGAACAAGCCAAGTCGTATCCAAATAAACCAATCATTATAAGTATACAAGGAAAAGTTTATGGGTATTTAGTATATATACCTTTTGCACTAGTGTACAAATCTGTCATTTCTAGCCAACAAATGTTACAATGTAAATGATTTTTAAATTTACTCCATAACTAGATGAGGATTTCGACGGAGTGGTCATAGTAATTCGCTATAACGATGCCAATTCGTGAATTTGGCACGTTGGATCAAGTCGGTCTGAAATCTGTTTAGGCGAATAGGGGTACCTCAGCTTATGGATTTGTGTAGCTCTGTTCTCTGTATCAATTACGTATACCTAAGTGGATTTATTGGGCTGTGATGATAGCCGTATGCGTATAAAAGCACATTATGTACTTCTAGTTTGTACAACATGTCCAATAAAGCAGCCTGATCTGATGTATCTCTATATTAGCTACTTTTACCGTGGACAGCCACGCACAGCTCCCTTTAATCATAAATAAAAGCTTCATATACTCTATAGAGGTAAGGTATAATGGCTGTGCCTTAAACAAGTACATCGCTTTAAAAACTTTATTACATTATTAAGCAGCATAATATGATTACTATAAGCAACTTACGCAGAATGGAATAATGAGTAGGTGGTGTAGAGTATATTAGAGACCTGTAGACTTCTTATATGTAAGATGCATAGGTCTACGTGCTACTAATACAGCATGGTGATTCCCTTATGGAGGGAAGAGGGGAATGAATAGCCAAGTGAGATTTGATATTCAGCAAGGAGCTGCAGCTGCACAGAAAATGCAAAGCATGAAAATCTCGTTCTTTTTATGTAGTGAATAATATTTTGTATGTGCATGCAGATGCAAGTACCTACTTCGTTTTCCATGCTCGCTATTATTTAGAAGACCGTCACTAAGGAGCAAAATTATGCTTGCTTGGCAAAGTGTACTTATATGTGGCTTTTTAACTCGTTCAAATCGTTCAAGCGTTCAATCGACGCTAAATTTCATATCAGGGTTGAATTAGCTGAAGAAAATCAACTGAAGGCAAAGAAGTACCTCGCACAGAGAAATATAAAAATCTTGTAGCGTATTACAATTTGCGATTACGATTACCAAATTTTGTTCCTACTAAATGTACGACTTACCTACAGTATACTATTTTCCTATTTCCATTTTGCAACAAAGTATTCACTATGTGCATAAAAAATATAGCATTTATGTCCCCACACTACTACTATACTTTACAGATTGTATTATTTCTTTGATAAAATGTTCTGTACAGTTCTTTCTGTTATTTCCTTCTTAATTAAATGTGGGGTGACCACTCTGGGTCTAGATATGTATGGCAAGCATAAGCTCGCTTTTACACGCCCAGTAAATGTGGAATTAGAGATGGAATTATTTGAAAGGAACAAACTACTGTAACAAATTTGCAAGTTTGCACGTGTTATAAGGTATAATGTTAGGATTTTGAAAATTGATAGTGGAAGAGAAGCAAAGTTAGTGCCTTTTCAGCTTTGTTCAGGTGCGGAGCCAGCGGAACTTGTTGCTTTGTCCATTAGAACTAAAGTTGAGTGTAGTTAGTAAGTAATGTAAGTAAAGCATTATTCTAGATGCGTATAATATTCAATTTGATATAATAAGAGAAGTAGCTTGTGTGAGTGGAGTGGTAAGTTTTGTGAGTGTACGCGTATAACGAGTGTTGGTAGTAGAAGCTTAGATAGGTTTGAATGGAGTAGTCGCAGTGAAGGTCTCTTGTGTAGAAATTAGAAATGGGTATGAGTTCTTGGATTGCAACCATCAGTCGCTTCATCGTCGAACTTGTTGTTGGCTACAGTCTCACTTACCTGTTGCCTTCCTATGTGAGCAACAATATCCCTTGGCTATTCCTCTCTGGCAAAATTCTTCTTTACTCCACCAAGAAAATCCAAGATCTTCTGCGCTTTGCCTAAAACTAAGCAAATGTCTCATCTCCAACCAACTCTCACTACTGCGCTTTGTGAACTGTGAACGTTATGTCAAGTCCCAAATCTGAATTTTGCTAACTAAACCGTGTTCTTCATTCTGTTGCTAGAAATAAATGCAAACAAACATCGTTGCTGCGTTTCGTTTACATTTTGGCGTAATTGTGGTTGTTTAGGTCTTCCAAACTGTGAATTAAACAACTTTCACACACGTACATACGTATTACATATTCAACGTTTCAACAGTAGTGCATGAATGCCTAGGCACAGCAGTGGTAGCCGACATCCACGTGCACTTTTTGTTTTTGTTTGTCAATCACCAACATCAACATCATTCTCATCGCATTTCTTGACAAAAACGTGAGAAGTGGCCGGAGACACATACAACAGGCACACACAGTCTCACAAACAAAAATAGACTGTAACATTCATCCAAAAAATTCAAATTACATTTGAGACACAAAGAACGTGAAGGATCAGTGGACTGCGCTTGTACTTATTTTGTGTATTAAACAACAACTGGATTCTGTGGACACAATATTAGAATATTATTCTATGCAGGCAATTTGGTTCTAATTTATTTTCTCTTTTGGTGCAGATAGCTAAATTAGTGAACTCACAAAGAAAAACAAAGTGCATCGAACATTATCTCAGTGTGCTCTCTCTGTGGAACATAATTTATGGTCATTTGGCTCATTTTGAAGAAGAAAAGCAAAAGAGAATAGAGCGGAGTAATTTGCATTAAGGGTTTGATGTTAATGATTGTTTATCGTTACTGTTGAACTTTGTGTTTTGCATTTATCTCTCTATTTGAAAAAAGCTATTTGAGTGTGGTGGTTGTTGGACGATACGATTGTGACTTTCAATCTTGATCTTCAAAGAAGTATTGACGACTTTTGACTTTGATATTTCTCCAATAGCTTATTTATGGTCTGTGCATCGTACACAGTGAATTAATATTTGAGAACTTGTTTCTGTACGTGGAGCGTGTGTCATCTTCTCAAAAGCAGTAGGGTCACATATTTTGAAGAAATTCTGGCGTCTATGTTCATTCATTTCACTTGGACTGTCTCAACATCTTGGATTTCCATTTGAATAGCTGAATGCAAATACTCACACAATATACATAATTTAGCATTAACATTCACTGCACTCTGAAGTTTGTCTGCATTTTCTGTTCTACAATCTTCTGCACTAATAGTTATTGACAAATATTTAATTTGTTTGATGCGGTTGGGCATGTGTGGAATTTGGACTGAAATTTAGAGTGACCCAGCAATCGTTCGTCATTGTTCGTTCGCAGACACACCACAAATCACCAATTACTTATCATTGTGCTCTTTTACACATTCTAATGTCAGCAAGAGTCAATAAAGTCTCAATACTGCATTCCAAAAAGAATTCGTAATTTCATTCAGTAGCGAAATCATCATTATATGCATTTTTGCCATTGCATCGCCCTCAACCAACAAACCTGTGTGTGAAATCTCTGCACATTTGCATTATTGTGCATTGACCATTGCCCTGTCGTGCTGCAATCACTTTCGTCTCATCTTCTCTTGGTCAAGTTTAACAGTTTAACTCTCCATTTTGGACGCAACCACAAACAAACCCATTCTTAGCGAATTCTCAAAATTGAATTTTCGTCCACAAAACGAAGAAAGAGAAGTTCTTTAGACACGCAGCAGCCGGCTCTTCCACACAAATCGTTTAAAATGGCGAATAGGCAATTGACAATGTATTTGTTTAATTTAGTAATTAGTGTGTGTGTTTTAGTGGTTGTGGTACGATGTGAGGGTAACTATTCTTCAGTTGGGACGAATCCCGTCATGGTAAATGAGGATATAGGAGAGTCAGTCAATCGGACCAAGAGAAATCTCAATTTACTCGGAATCAACAATACTCCTACTAATCCAAATCCACAGAGCATGGAAGGTGAGTCAAGTAAACTATTTTAAAGAAGCGTGTGCACTTTGTGCATGTACAAGTTCACTTTTATTCTTTATCATCATTTTTAAGCCCTCAAACTCAAAACACTAAAAAAGAGTTAAGTGTATAAAGCAGAGTGAAGAATCTTGTTCGCCTCTATTTGTTACACTTTTGTAATTAAAATACACACCCAATTACTCCACTAAAATAATGACTCCCCCTCGTTACAAATACAATGCAAAGGTGCATCCCCTGCTTGCGTTAGAGTTAGAACCAACTTTTGTACAACATCATCATTCACTTAAATAAACAGCAATTTTGATCTCAATCAAATAAGAGTGGAAGATTTAGCTATAAGTAAGGTGGTGTGAGAGAAGAAACGCATTTTTCCATTGCATGCACAAACACAGAGTAAGAATTGTTGCTTTTTGTTATGACATGGCGTATGCACTTGGAGGAAGAATGACGAGAGGGTAGCCAAATAAAAGCAGTAGGGAGCCCTGGACATGACAACACAACAGGACGACCTCCGATCGAAATAACCTTCAAGTTCCAAACTCAACCAGTTGTGTTTACTTATTGCCTGTACCTGAATCAGACCTTTATTAAACGATTTTGTCTGAATAATTGACAATAACAAGCGATATTTTAACTTTAACGAATATAAAAATACGTGGCAATGACTCAACTTAATGCATCGACATTTATTTGTTCTCTGAATGTTTTGTTTTCATTTTATATAAATCATTGGCTCATTTAAGATTCCCTTGTATTTGATTAATTAGCACTATCGAGGTGTGCTACATCACACAGTCTTCAGCCCCTGCGGACAATTAGACATTAAAATATTTTTACCTGTTCGCTCTTTCTGTAATTATTAGCAGTAAATCACAAACAATGAGATTAGTTTTTGCTCATTAAAAGGCAAATAATAAAATCCTATTTTTTGCTAAGCATTTGTAATAAATTAATTAACCCTTGGAGATTCTCATCAATGATCAAGACATGACGAGGAAAAAGCAAAAATGCACAAAGTCACTTTGCTGACTTTATTTTAGTATCAAGTCAGTTTACTTAAATATGCCATCGTGGATTGTAAATTCCGTGAAGGCTCTACTAATCAGTTTTGTGTTTCTCTATGGAAAGAACAAGCTTGGATTGTTTGGTCTTGGCTAATGAAGTGAAGTGTTTGAAGGTATTGCTGCTAATTGATTGAGTCTATTAATGAGAACAAAAGAAGTGCATTGTAAACGCCATGTAATACCGAGAGGTGCATTGTCAATTACGACGAGTCTCTTGAGAATTGTGACATTCTCACTGAAGGTCGTAATTGTTTCTGCAGCATTTCTTGAGGACAATCAGTTTATCGCTCTTTATAGCTAGATCTTTTTACTTGTAAATACTTTGATGTTTTCATTTAATCATATCTATACAATGCAAAATGCTCATTTACATTATACAAGTGACACAGGCAGGTCGTAGCCATGATGTATGGTAATACGGAGGATTAAAATATGCAAAGGAGTATATTATGCCTATTTAGCATTTTGTTTGTGCATGCAGATTTTAACAAAACCACAGTTGGGAGTCTGCTTAAAAACGTGTTAGTATTTCTGCCGACGTTGCGAGACTGTGCGATGATTCGTAAAATGAATTGACAAAATGTCTCAAGATTTGATTTCCTGGTTTGTTTTAAATATATAATATTGTATAGATATTATTATGTTGCCTGCAGGAAACTAAACGTGTAACTAATTTGGGTTACTAGTTAATAAAAAAATGAGGGAAAAACTGCTTTAATAAGTGTGCTAACAATACAAATAATATTAGGATGTAATTACTCCGTAGCTTGTAAAGGTGGTACTGCCTTTACTTAAGTAAATTATCTTACGTCACAAAAATTTCATGTTGACGAGAGAAAACTTCAATCAGAGGACTTGAACTGACAGACAGAGGCAGGTGAGCTTCGATTAGTTGTAATTGCCTTCAGCTATAGTACGAAATAATAACGAGGAGGCGCTTATTATTAGTCCTAATGAAGAAAATGCAACAAGTACTAGCACTGCCTCACTGAATTGATGGAAACATGAAGTGATTGATGTAATTATACAACAGGTCATTTGCAAATATCGTAAATCGATATAATACATACGTACACAGATTCAAAGGGCTTATTAATTTTGTATTCTTGAAATTCTGATTAAAGTTTTAAAAGCATATTCTTGTAATTACTGAAGTAGACAATAGAGAAATAGGTAACTACAACTAGTAAGTAACCTGATATGTTGTATGTATTGAGAATGATTAAGCGTGAATGGTATGAACATGTGTGTGTTTAATGATAATTGTGTGTAGAATTAAAATTGCCATTTTCTAGAGATCCTGTCTTTCAGGAATACAATGTGATTTATTTGGGTTAAAATGGTTTACATACATAACGAGGATGATTTCCTCAAGTTTCAAAACATTAGCCGACAACTGCGACTGCAGTTTCAATCTGTGCAAGTGTAATGTAATGTTTTGCACGTTTGCATGAATGATGGCAACAACATGGATGGAATATTAAATCTGTATGCGTTAAAACATCTTGGTATGTCTCTCTAGATATGTGTCTAGAGTGTCTACGTGTCTAATAGCTTGATGGATGTAACCTATATGTTGTTCAAGTTTTCAGAGCGAATTATGGTTCATAAATTAATTTTTTGATCGGAAGTGGTTAAAAAGAGAGTGTAAATGATAGAAGCGAATCGAAATGGCTTTGGATAATGCTATTATAGACATAAAATAATATTATTGTATTGTAGCTTTGCGTTTATGTTGTTGGTTAACGATTCACTTTTGTGTTGTGTGAACAAAAGTAAGCGCTGCACCTTTTCATATACAACATTGTGTAGCTTGTGTGTGTGAATAGCAAGCCAAGCGCTAATAGCTTTGTTCAATTCCGTTACAATTTGTTGGTAATGTAAATAAACATAAATACATGTATTAGTTTTATATAGGTTAGGAAATATGTTGGGTTAAATGCTAGGTTTAAGTATAATGCAATGCGGTATGAGAGAATAATGCAAAACCACTCATGGGAACTGACGATTAACTACAAGGGGTTGTATACACTGTAAACATTTTTGTTGCAAAATAGAGTTGTTGAAAAAGATGCGGAAAAGTAATTGCGACGAGAAAATAATTAAAGCAATGTAATTCTGCGTGTTCGTTTTCATTTGTTCAGAGCATTGTAGTAAATCTCGTGATCTCCGCAAAGTAAAAGGACACTTTCTTAGTAATGATAATAATTATAATCATATTTCTCTGAATCGCAAAGCTTTGCATTGTAGCAAACAAGTTATTTGTAATTCGTAACTGACCTACTCAGAGAAGCAAATTAAGTCAACCATGTGCATGTACAGATATATTAGTACAACTTAACCAATCATTAGTTAGTAGTATTCAGTAAAATACGTTCATAGAGAGAAATACATATAATGCAACATTCAATCACACAGAAATGCCAAAGAGACGGAATTGTGATGGAAAGATTCAGATGTTCAATTTCCTTACTTCTAATTAGCCTTAATGCGTTAGCAGATTTACCCACGGAATAATTACAACAGGATTAGACTTTTGCTTTTCTTTACATCAACCCTTCCTTCACAACAACCAATTCCAATTACGATTTTTGAATAAAACTTTCACACAGACTTAACTGCTTCTATAATCTACAGGTACAGCAGAATTTTAAGCTAGGAGCAATATATCAAGCATTATTTATTATATTCGCTGTTTCTCTATCTACGATATTGATTGTGAGATTACTTCATTGCACATGCATGGTTTAAGAGTAGTGGAAGTGCACCAAGTGAAGTTATTATTAGCTGACAGGTGCTTATTGTTAGTGCTTGTGTATCGTGGTAGTCGCAGTACGTGTCTGGCTCTGCAACAACACTCTGCCCATTTTACTTTTACAGCTTTGTCTGTGTACTTCACTATCGGCTAATCCACTTTTAATGAAAATGAAACTAATCGAGTCAATAATGGCAATTGCAATTTAAGTACACACAAACATGTACTTGTGCCTTGTACCTACCTTGTTCTGTGTACAATCTATAAGCAGCCGATGCGATGTAAGCTCGTGTGTAGCTCTGCTCACAGTAAAAAATACAAAAGTAGTACAATAGCAGTAAGCAACGAAGCAGGAAGTGTTATCTCGATCGTTAATCCAAGTTTTAAAGAAAATAAAGTGATTCTGACTAAGCTCCTTCGTTTTGCTACTGAATGAACAATGACAGGAATTTAAAAACGCAAGTGTAGGTTCACGAAGATAAAAAAGAGCAGCACAGAACTGCTTGATCTTTCCATTTATCGTAATTCTCAGTGTTCACAAGTAAAGAATCATAAATATTATTATTACCTGCCTCCTTAAAAGTCTTGTTGTATTAATATTATTATTATCATTACACAGGCTAAAGAACGATAAGGCAAGCTTGTAATAAATTACAAATTATGTTTACATTTACATTCAACATTGTTATTACCTGTAGCTATATTTATGCAGAGAGAGAGAGAGAGTAAAGTGTTCTTGGCCATTATAGGGGCGCAAGCAAAATGATTTTATTTGGATGTGATGAGCCTAAGGGACAAGATGTGGGCGAGAATGACGTTGGCTTTGTAAGTAATAGCGTGAATAGTTGTTTAGTGCAAAAGGAATTAATGAATGAGCATTCAAAGTCAATTGTGGATATTTAGTGTCACTTTCCGATGACAAGCCGACACCAACTTGTTCTGCTCACTTTAATGACCGCTGATATGCAGTTGGTATTGAATATTGACATTCCACTATTAGAATACCTCAATACCTGTCCACTGTCGTAAATAGAACCAGCATAGAGGGATCGAGTCAATTGTTGTGTTGTTTATTATGCAAAGTCCATTTAATGTGAATGATTAGTTGGCTGAAGGCATCCAAGAAATTCAAAGAAACATAGCGAGTACTTTCATTGCAATAATAAAACGATCAAACTTAACAAGGATTAACCTGCCAAAATATTTAATGTGCAATGCTGATTTGGTATAAGAAAGAAAGAATGTGTTATTGGATCATGAATGTCTCGCATATCTTGAAACACACATAATACACTTCTATCCTGTCAATCACTCTAAACCATCCACAGCCCTAAAGCTATGGACTATTATAGTCCACAGCACAGAATACATTTTTACTTCACTTTTGAACTGTTTGATTCTGTGTATACTAAAAATGGTTGGAGGGTTGTCTAATAATATTTAACGATGATAATATTGATAATGATAATGGTATGTTAAAAGGTTGTGTATTATCGCATAATTATTATGCTGTTTAATATCATTACAACCATTACTGTACTCGAAAGACCAGCCAAACGAGTAGAGGACAAAATATTTGCAAATTCATAAACCAAATCAGAATCAGAACACGAACCACTTTTCTGGGATTCAGCTCAGCACAACAACACGGCACGGCAGACTAATTAAATGAACGAAATAAATAAATGAGGACTTGAGAGACATTTGCGACTGGCTCATAATAATAGTCCTATAGCTATACCTAATCTCATGTACCTATACAGTCTCATGCTAACAGTAAGTAGGCACCATATAATATTATTATGGCTCTAGTATTATGGCTCAAAAATGTTATGTATAACAATGCTGTGCCTTTGTAGCTGTAGGAATAAGTGCATACCTTTTCTGTGTAATAACGTGCTGTATCTCTTAACTTATTATTTTTATCTCACTATGTGCTGCTGAATTTTGCAAATCGGTCAGTTGGTTAGTTGAAACTTGAAAGATATTGGAAATGATTTGAACTGTTCTACTTTGGAATTGGTACCAAAGCAAAGAAACAAATATCGTTTAGTTTCCACTGCACTTCTCGTAAATGCTTAGAAACTTTATCTGCTTATCCATCTTGACTTTTATTTGTGTACATGCTGCACCATTCATCTGACAAACTCCATTTACATGCACTTAACGTGTAACCATTTATTCTAACGCTAGGAGTATCTTATCTGATCAAGAAATTTAATTTTGCCTAATTGCCAAATTCAATCAGCGAAATAACTTAAGCTTACTCACTGATCAAAAATCGTTAGAGTGTATAAATATTCTCGTGCTAATTATGTCACATTTTCTTTCCCAATAAAAACCTAATTCTATAGTATAAGTTATATAACAGTTATAAATCTGTAGAATATCTTCCTTGCCTTGCTACTTCTGTACTCTTATGTGTTGTATAATGCACATAAAAAGATGTGTATAATGCAGAACTAAATTATGATAAATGTTGAAAAATTGCATAAAACTGAACAGAGAGTGTTTTTCTCCTAGGTGAGTGCAGATATGCAATTAAAAAGTACGAAGCATTTATTTAGTCGATCGAGTTACTTAATATTTAGCATGTTTACACTCGTGTTTCTCTGTTTGCTCTGGCCGTTTTTGGATTTGTATGTACGAGTGACTTATAAAATTGTAAGCAATTGGACAAACTTGACCAAGTTTTTGTAATTTTGCTCAGCAGAGCATTGAATCGGAGGTAGGTAGTAGATCAATGTGGTAATATGTACTACGCTTACAAAAAGTTCAACAGCCCCACAAAGATTTATGTTTGCACATGGCACTATGTGAGTTCTACCTAAAAATGTAATTATAATCGAGTTATTTGGATCCGCAGGATGCATTCATTTTGTGTGTGTAAATAAACAGATTTGCTTGCAAATATTATGCAATGTGATTTGAACCTAATAGTTTTAATAGCCGTGTGTGTAATGTGTAGAAGTATTTCTGTGTGTTTGGTGGCAGAACGGTGTTTACATGTCACAGCCACAACAGCGATTAAATATTGCGCAGCTAACGAAAGTGTTGCTGGTTTCTGAGTAAATAGAAACATTCATCTCAATTCGATTGATACGACCCAACTGTTTCTTCCAAACTGTCTCTGTCAGTCCGTGGTGGAGGTTCTCCCAACTTTACCTTGTCAATGTGTCATTACAGTCGCTTTTGCATAGCACAGGGTTATATAGTTGCATGGTAAATTGTATTGCATTACTTTATGTACATAGGTATAATATGGATTCGCAGAAAAGTGTGTTTGTATGTTACGTACGGTTTACCACACCTTGGTCTGGGCAAAAAGTGTGGTGTGGATTTTGTTGATTGATTTGGACAGAATGGATTGTTACCTTTGGCCTTTGAGGATCATTATAATCATCTAACAATATTCTAATGACCATTGTATTCACTTTTATGGTCATTGAGTAGTTATTAACTCCAGCGTACATAGTGCCTGCACTTATATCCAAAGATTTATACTTATGTAAATGTTTCTGTTGTAATAACTATTTCCTGTTCGCATATTTCTATGTCTAATGCCTAGGGTGAAGTATACATCCCTATGTCTATGCCTGTATTACACGTTTCTGATATAGAAAAATCTCTTTCCGCAATAAATGTAGGTAGTGGTTATTAAGTAGCGCAAGCTACTTTATAACAATGGTGTATACGTCTGTCCGTCTGTCCGTCCGTCTGTCTGTCTGTCTGTCTGTGATCGCTATAACTCACGAACGGATAAACACAAATCGTTCAAACTTCTCAAACGTGATCTCTGGGTCACAAGAAAGATCCCTTTGAAAAATGGAGTCAATCGGT
>JABASD010004132.1:0-16731 GCA_019776165.1 Pogonognathellus flavescens
CCCCAAGCCTGTACAAAATTTCGTTCTCGCACAATCGAGGAGAGAAGCTTTTGGGAAATTGGGAGTGGGAGCTATAACATGAATAGTCCAAACTGATTTTCTTGTGCACAGTCCCTATACAGCAGTATGAAATCCTTGCTAACGCGCGCCTTGTTTGACATGTTGGAATGCATGCAGTTCAATTTGTTAAGTTTTTGTCGAAAACTGAAAACCTAAAACTGAAAACATTTCGGTTTTTTAAACTTGTTCCTTCGTTAAACTTGTCAACTTGAATCATTTTTCGTTTCCTGAACTTGTGAAGTAATTGCTTCATAATGTTGGAAGATCTTTCACTGTACCAATTAGTGTCTACGTATTATAATGATGTGAGAATATTGCAGAAAATTCTAAATAAATTAATAATGACGAAAAACTGTTTTATTTTTAGTACAACTCTATTTGCGTCAATACGGGATGCAAACAATGGAAAATTGGACTTGCGGAAGGATGCGGATTTGTCTGTGTAAGTTTCTCACTGCCTTTATTTCTAATTGAAATCTTTGTGGCATGTCGTAACGATTTTGGTTTCATTTTATTGTTTTTTTTTGCAAAAATCAGGAATAAAATGTTTATTTAACATTATTTTTGTAGAATGGAAGTGAAGCTCATTTCCGGGAGTTTTACTCTTGTCAAGTTGGTTGTTCTAAAGCAATAGAAGACTACTACCCTAAAATCACAGGTCGGTTTTACTTTTTCATGTTTTATTTAATTCCTATGCATTCCGATATTTGTATAGACAATAATTAGATGTTAGTATGCTGTTGATTTTGATTCTAATTGGGACTGTTACCTATTATTGTTTACAAGATTGACTTTTGACTTTCGTTTTGTTGTTTTTGTGTTAGAAATGCTCGGAGTGCCAGATCCACCCACTCTAATCTCAGATTCATTAAAAAGCACTTCTCTCCGACTGAGTTGGGAAGGGAGTGCTCTTCCTTTG
The DNA here is from genome assembly GCA_019776165.1 of Pogonognathellus flavescens. Lineage (NCBI taxonomy): Eukaryota > Metazoa > Arthropoda > Collembola > Entomobryomorpha > Tomoceridae > Pogonognathellus > Pogonognathellus flavescens. Next base: position 980 of record JABASD010004132.1, read on the forward strand.
CCTTATTTGGTCTTCACAATTCAAAGGAGATTTTATCACCGAAATAATCAATGGGAAACTCTCCCTTCTTCTTCACAGCAACCTCTCAATCAAACACTTTTCACCGTACAAGGACTTAAGCCCTACACCGAATATCAAGTTAGTTCTTCAATTGTTATTCTTCGTGAATCCTGGATGTTTGCTTTGCTATGCCTCTTAATATTATTATCAAATCATTCTAACAGAGGAAAAACTTTTTAAGCGATATAGTTTTAATCAATCTTAAATATTAAAAGGTAAATCATGTTATAGTTTGACAAACCAACTTTTATAGCTTCCTTATTGCTCACGCTGACTGTTACATCGAGCTTCATTAATTTACTGTTTTCATTCTTCTGTAATATAAGTACCTATAGGTTTGCATTTATCAATTTATCTCGACTTATTTTTTCTGGTGTATTTAAATGTTAAGATGAACCGCTGTTAATTGTTTGAAAATGATTAACTTTGGAATTGTATAAGGTTTGATAGCATCATGCTGTCTAAAGCTTATACTCACGTATATTTTTTATAAGCTTAATTTTTAATAAATAAACCGTACCTATGTCAATCTAGTATGTTACCTATTATGTAGAAAGGATTGAAAGAAACTCTTTCTTGTTTCAAACTTGTCTTGCTATGTCATTCCTATTGTTTGATAACAATGGGTTATGAAAGAAAGAATTTAATTTTTTTGTTATTCTAATACGATGTTTTTATTCTGGGATAGTTCCGTATCGGTTGGATATTGGCCCATGATTATCCTCCTTATTACTCCCTGGAGAGTAATCCTATCGAAACGCTTCCCAGTGGACTTCCAAATCCTCCCAAGATTACCAGCGTCCAGCCAATTAGTAACACAAGCGTATCCGTGACTTGGCTGCCTCCGTCACAACCTAATGGGAAACTTGTCGCTTATATTCTCAAACTTCAGATAGTGCCAAGCGGGCATTTTATTATTAAGGTAAAGAAAGAATAATGTTATACAGATATGAATGTCATGATATTTATGTAAGATGTATTTTGAAATTATTTATTTATATTTTTAACATCACAATAATATGCCCCAGACGCTGACACACGTGCAATATTCAGTCTTGCTAATTATGTCAATTACTTTTTAGGAAATTCCAATTATTCAAAATCAAAATCCTCGTGGATATACTTTTTATGGACTGCGGCCCATGACTAATTACAGTCTGGCAATCTCTGCTCAAAATCTCGAAGGAGAGGGAGAAACTGCAATTGAACCTTTCATCACTCCACAGTCCTCCATTTCGAATGGTATTTGGAAATTAATTGTCATAATAGCATAAAATAGCACTTTGAAATCATTTTTGGAAAATTTATTTATATTTTGATAATTTTCAAATCAAATATTTACGTTATAGACTTGAATAGTTATTATACATAAATTATTTCATTACAAATGTTTTTCATTCAACAATTCCAAGTTTTTGTTTTAAATGTTGCAGATATTTCCAAGAGAGCCGAACCTCGACTTTTGCTTCAAGGAATCAAAGATGTGTATATTCAAGGTGTAGATCTACTGCTGGATCCTGATATTAGTATTTTTACTTCCAACCAAAATATTACAGGTGCAAATGATTTTTGTGAAATAAATATTACCTATGTGAAGACTTTCGCAGAGATTTCACTGATAATATTCAAAGATAACTAATTTTTCTTAATCTTTACGTTTGTGCAGCAATTGCAGCTCACTTTAAGTTTAAGTGGGTGTTTATCGCAACGAGTGAAGGGCAAGTGATCCGAACAGGGTTTGACAAAAACCAAACTGTTGTTATTTTACCTAAAGAAGGTCTTGACATATACGTATCTTTTATGTCGGTTGATTGGCTGCATGGTAAATTGTATCTAGTCGGGAAGAAGAAAGGATCAGTCACTTGGATCATTCAACGTTGTGAACTGGATGGAAGAAGACTGAGAACAATTTACAATTATTTGGGCACTAAACCGACTGATTTTGCTGCGGATCCTTACACAGGGTAATAAGCTTCAAGCGAATTTATTTTTCCATCAATTTCAATTATATGTTTCAAGTTTACAAATTATTATTGTGTGTAGTTACTTGTATTGGGTGAGTCCTCCCATGCCTTCTGCTCGAGGAGTTCTGGCAACAGGAGGTCTTTACAAAATGGATTTGCCAGTAGACAGCTATTTTAATCATAACAGTAATCAATGTAATCCGGTACCAGTACTGCCTGGATCAGGGTTGGGACCCTTCACAGTTGATTCATTGAATTACCGAATACTCATCGTTAACAAAGAAAATAATACCGTCCTTTCGGTCTCACTTGATGGGTTGGTCTTTTAATTTTATTTACAATTCTTTGTTCATGAAATCTGTCACATCAATATTGTACTCTTTATGTCTTCAAAATTATAAATTTGTAATAATAACTTTGTGAAAAAATTGCAGAGATGTTGTGGATATCCGTCGGAATACTCAAAGTCCACAATTTGACGACGTAGATTCCATATGTTCATACAGTGGCATATTCTACTGGACAACCGGACAGAACGTCGTAATTGAGGAGTACAACTCAGCCCAGGACAGTTTTTACCACAACAGTTTTGCAGTTCCGAAGGTCCACCAGCCGTGCTCTCGCCTTATAATTCTGCATCCTGACTTGCAACCGACTCCCGTTCCAATGGCAGCTCCTCAAAAACCTCAAGTGATTTACGGACAGACTCGTGCAAGAATCAGTTGGAATCCTCCTCCAATTATTGCCGGTCTTGGTACGTTTGTCTACCTTCTTGCCCCTATCGAATATAATCTTATGAGACCTCTTCATTTACTCTTTCCTTAATTTCACATCTTTCTGCCTCTAATCTGTAAGTTAGCCTAATTAACTATTTATTTAATCTCTTTCGGGCTATACACTCAAAAACGATAACTTTACAATTAGTCTATACAATCTAATCAGATACACTCTACACTGCAAGCGGTGCAAGTGCTTTACCAGTTCTTAAGGGAGTGATGAATTTTAATGTTTTAACTTAGATTATAAGTGCGTTTAACGAGTTAACTGTTATAGTAAGATTATTAAATTTTACGTTGTTATTTATTCGTTTATAAACGAATTTAAAATTTATATTCTCTAAGCACTTTTAAAGGCAGCTTATTGATATTGATATATGATCTAGGCATAACTAACTACCTAGTCATTCACTGTATGAAACTGACAAAAAGTGAGACAGCTCTCCAAATTAGTTACTGTGCTCACCAATTAGTTATTGGTTACATTTTCATTTTGTATAAACTGTAAAACGATTATTACAATTACTTCTATAAAAATATTCTGTAACACCTGGAATTATTTGCAGTTTAAAAAAGCAATGACATTTAATTCTTGTTATGAAATCCAATTCATTGTATGAATCCCCTGTCAAACCAGATACCTGTAAATGAGATAATAGCATTATACTAAATTATGTATCTCATTTGATAAACTCTGTGTCAAACGTGTCTGAACTTAAAAAAACTCTTTATTTATAATATATTACTTATTAGTTAAGAATTAAATTACAAAGTAAAAATACCAAATTAAAAAGTGCAATCTCCTATTTTATGAAAGTAAAAAGCCAAAAAGTTAGAGAAACGTTAGTAAAAAATACAATTTTTAAGTATATTTATTTATTTTTATTGTAAAGTTGTGCGTACCTAAAGAAGGTAAGCTATCATTATACAAAGTTGAAAGTACCTACATGCTTATTAACCAGGTATGTAGGCCGAATATTCTGCCTAAAATTATCTTTATAAGTTAGAGCATTAGATAAATATTTTTTAGAGTTTACTCTAAAGATAATAAGAAAATGCCTGCTTTTTTAATTACCACCATAATTTTTGTGTCAGTTCACATTGAGCGGATTCTGAATGTAATAATAGCTTCAACCTTACTTGAAGTACTAATTTATTGTAGATTACAATTACTTAATTGTGTAGATGTAGGTATTCTTAAAGTTAATGACAAAAATACTTGTGGTCCAAATATACAAGGCACAAGGGCTTTGCCAATTATTTATTCTAACTTATGGTACTGTGTTGTGTAACTGCAATTGAAATACTGCTGATGTTATGCTAACTCCTGTGTTGATTCGAGTCAATAAATTCTGTAATTCTTTAGTAACAGATATAATATGGTTTTGGGTGTACTATTTAAATAAGTCAACTTCTTAAATCTGTTTCAACAAAATACCTGGAAGCGGTGAGTGGGTAAAATCAATTACATAGAAAGCATACCTGTGCACGGCACCCCTTAAAATCAAATTCATTATAATCTGGGGGAAGCCTATGCCAATGCCATTTAACTCCCATATTTAGACTAGTAGACACAAGTCTTAAAAATAATAATAACTGAAAACGGCAATTATGTAGATCGAAGCAAGAGATAGTTATTACTTGTTCCAATCAAATAGTAATTTAGAAAGATTCAAATAAGTCACCCCACACAGGGAAAACCTTTTCACTTTGACTCTGTCATATCTGCCTTTCATTTTTCTGATTTTCCGAGCGATTTTCCGTGTCTCCTTGGCTGGTGAGAAAATTTTTCGAGAACAAACAAGCTGAGGGCCCTCCCCTACTTCATTCTGAATCTGAATGGCTTTGTGGCTTGTGCACAGGTATGCTTGTCTTGTCAGTCTCTCTCCTTTATTATCACTTACACATTCAATCATTTAATTGTCTACTGCTTCCTTACTTCATTATTCTCACTGTTTCTTCACGATTTTCTTTTCTTCCAATAATGAAATCAATTTTTAAATGTAATGTTCACGATATGAGATTCACCGTCTAAATTCGCTCATGTGATTTCCTTATAGGCGATGCTTCCTGGAGACAGTGGAAATATCAAATAAAATTGTCCGACAATACAACATACAACAACATTTCCGGATTACAGCACATTGTCGAAAATCTCCGTCCTTCTGCATTTTACTCCATCCAGGTAAGTCACATTATTTCGAAATAGTGTATTTCTATGAGTAAAATTGTGCTTCATGATTGATGGAAAGCTGATATTTTTATTTCTTATATTTACAAAAATATTGTTATTTAATAGATTCGCGCTTATTCACCTTCTGGAAATGGTCCGTATTCTATTCCAATTCGTGGGAAAACGTTGCGGGAGACCCCTTACAACATCACATTCCTCTGGGGGTCTCAATCTGGTCTCTACTCGACAAACACATTGGGAGAAAACGTTCAACTGCTAGCATCTCCTTCGCAGTGGAAAAACGGTTCAGATAATGACACGGGGAGCAATAGTATGTGGTCTCTGACTTGGTATGAGTCTTCTGTGTTTTTTGCACTCAGCAACGGCTCCGTTTTTTATTATGAAAGTGAAAATACTCGTGTTGCCTTAAATTCCAATTTGGGACCGAAAGTCTCACGGTTACTTGGAGTGACTTTTGCACAGTCGGTCGCTTTTGACTACATTGGGCAAAAGTTGTACTGGTCAAACCCTAAGCAGCAAACCATCCTTCGGTGTTCCTTCTCAAGTCAAAATCGAAGTTTTAGTGATACAAGTGTTAATTGTGGATCTGTTGACAAAGTTGAGAGACTCCAGGTTGTCACGATGGCTAAAGAAATTACAATTGATAGTTACAAAGGTTTGCTCTTATGGAGTACTGGACACTCTTTGGAAATGTCCAAACTTAACGGATACACTCACACTGTGCTTCATCAAACGGGACTTTTCTCCGGTATTCAAATAATGGGAATTACGCTAGACACTGATCAATCAAGGATTTACTGGATTACGAAATCAAGCACTGGTTCATCCTTGCAACGACTAAGCTACAATTTTCGGGGAGCACAATTACCCATGGTCATTGCTAATTATGACGATGTATCCATTACAGGTAAATATCTTAAAAATGTTGAGGTTTAAAAATTGGTTTAATTTTGTGCAGATTAAAAAGTAAATAATAATTAATATGAGCAAACGAGATAAACAAGTAATGAGGCAACTGTTTCATTTTCCTTTAGGCCCAATCCGATATTTCAACGACAGACTGATCTGGCTACAAGGGTCATCTGAGGCTGTCATAACTGATCTATATGATCAAGGGAAATCTTCTTTAACAGTGAGCACAATAAGTAACATCACTAATATTCACGTCAAGGATCAATCTGCTCTAAGATATCCTCTAAAGGATCGCCACAAAGTTCAAGTAACCCCTGACCCCGTTTCCAACTGGACAATTGTCATTAATGGCAAGTGGAACAATTTCACGATTTCCTGGCAGCCTGTTAATAACATAAATTATGGAAAGATGCTGTACGAAGTTGTTGTCAACAACACCATCTCAAAGGTACACTTAAAAACTACTACAATAATTACTACAAGATATCTGTCATAAAAATTATGTGAAAAAATAAAAATGTTATTAGCACTCTAGGTTTAAAATTGAATTTCAATCGTTTGTAAATATGTTTCAATTTTGCAGATAACAACGAGTCAAAATGTCACTGTAGAAAATAGCACAGTTTTCAAACCATATACGGAAGTGGAGATTTCCATTACTGCTGTTACATATTGGGCATCATCGAAACCAACAGTGGTTCGATTAAAAACTCCTTCTTGGAAACCATCAGAACCATTGAACCCGAGAGTTTTTCTTCAAAAATCGTATTATCGTTCATTGGATGGATCTGATGCGTCTCAGTACGGGAACGAGTCAATTACTGCTGAGTTAAGATGGGACTCTCCTCAAAATCCGAATGGGCTTATTTTAGGCTATTTGATTCATTGCTGGAAAGACACAATGAAAAAGTCGGATTGCATGTGTGAAGTGGATTTGACAAAACTAAGTTGTGAAATTCACAATTTGTCAACAAATACTCAATATCGGTTTGCTGTCCAAGCTTATACAGAAGCCGGCTCAGGAAAACTCACTGGAAAAGTTTTAGCGGACATTAGACACAGTAATCCGGTTCCTAAACTGCTTCTTGTTACTGCTGACAAATTAGAAGTTTTAGACATCGACAGAAATGAAATGCAGCAAATTCCTTCAGGTATAAAATGTTGTATAAACATGAAATAAGAATAATTTTCCAATATATATACTAAAAAGCCTTTCCATTTTAGTTTACATTCAATGAATATATATTAAAATCTTCTACATTCAGATCAATCAGGTTCGATTTACTCTGTGTTAAAAAGTACAAGTTTTTAATGTTATGTATTTCATATCACTAATGTTCACAGGACACCTTCCAGTGTCTGCATCTTATTTGTCGTCCGACAATACAGTTTATTGGTTTTATGAAGGACAAGATTTGATGAAGTCGAAAATCGGGGCACATAACAAAAGCAGGGTGAGTTATAATTCACGAAGTTATAAAAAATCGAATTATTTTTGCTACCGCATTGTCAATTTGAGCAAATGACAGATTGTTTGATTATTGGTATAGATTTGGTTCAGTAGTAGTCACACCGAAGCGTCTCATTTAACAATTGACTGGATAGGACGAAAACTGTATTGGGCTGTTGAGTCATCATCACATGAAAATCCGGAAGCAAAGTATGGCATTATGGTGTTGGATTTGTACTCGTTGGACAATATTGCAAGTCCTAAGATGGTCGTGAAGTCTCGTACTCCGATTAAATCTATTGCGGTTAACCCTTTTAGAAGGTAAGTTAATGTTTTAACAATGAGTGAAAATAATGTGAAAAAAGAAAATATGTCATTTCTTACAAAACTATTAAAATGGTTTCACTTCATAGCACTTTGTTTTGGACCACATCTCGTCGAAATGGAATTACTACACTATTTACCTCAGAAATGGATGGCAGTGCCGAGAAACCGTTTCTTTCTAGGGATAAGTAAGTTCATACTAATTATTAATAACAAATATTTTACTCTGAGTAGCCAGATATAGAGAGAAGAGAAAGAATTTCACTGATTTGAAATCACCGTCATTATATTATAGCATAATAGTATCATTTGTTTCATTACTTGATATTTTTTTACATTTCAGTTTGAGATGCAATTGCAGCAGCATAACTGCTATTGGGGATGCTGTTGCTTTAGATCCAAATGGCATGTACGATATTCGCAGAGGTATTCTATTGTCGGATCAGCAAAGTATTTGGCTAAGTGACGAGTATGGATGCAATTGTGTCGAAGTTGTAAATATCACTGCTCACACTTTATCAAGTATGAATACATTCAATTTTTACTCTTTCATTAAGCCATTATGGTCCAACTTCAACTATTAATTTGATGTTTTGGTTGTGCAGAATCTATCACACCACCCTATTGCTTAGCTGCTGATGAACACCACGTTTACTGGGCCGCAAAATCACTATATGCAAGCGATAAACCGGGCCTTGGAATTACAGAACTGAGTTCTTCGACTGTAAGAGAAGTTTCGGTTTTTGGTCCGAACGCTCAACCATATCCAGGTATAATATTTTGGGCAGTTTCATTACTTTTTTTGTTTTCACGTAAATGTTTCGTTACTCAGTTTTATTTTTGTGTTTGCCAAACCAGATTCCAGTTGTTTGATTCCAAGAAAATTGGAACCAATGGAACCTTTATTGTTTAACCACTCATCCCACTCTCTTCATTTGCAATTACCAAAACCCGTGACAGTAAACTGTTCTTTTCCAAATATTTCATTGCCAACACCCAAGTACGAAGTGTATTATGGCACTGTGGATGAAAATGGCATCTCTGAATGCACTCCTAGCTCTGCTTCTTTTTGCAAAGTGGTTCAGACTTTAGAAAATATGCTCCATATTAATGATTTGCATCCATACACAGTCTACGCAGTTTTCGTCACAGTCACCAATTTCTATGCTGAAAAAGAAAAAGTGGAACCTCTCATGTGTAACGCAACTATGTTTCGCACAGCTCCTGGAGGTATTAATATTTTTTGATTGAAAATTGAACGATTGTATGGAATAACCCAAACAAAAGATTTTCATTATTTGTTTTGGTTTCAGCTCCGATGCCTCCAAAACTTCTTCGACTTGAGCCCGTAACTCCTCACTCAGTTCGTGTAGTGTGGGGGCAACCCGAAAAACTCAACGGGGAAAAAGTATGGTATGAAGTAAATTGGAAAATCATTGGAAGTCCACCAACTAAGTTTGAAGGTCGCAAATGGACAGAAAGTGACGCACGGAGCAATGAAAACAGAACAGAGTTTGATATGGATGTGACCGAATTGCTTCCAGCTAGCAATTATACAATGTGGGTAGTTGCATACTCAGAAAAAGGAGATGCGTTTAGTGAAAGTGTTAAGAAATATGTCCAAACACGTCCACAACCAAATAATATAACTCTGGTTCGTGCCACACCTCATAATTTAACAGTAGTATGGATTCCTCCAAACGACACAAGTATTCTCAGGTAACTTTTATATTTTTTCATATTCTATGGAGTTTACAAATAAAAAATTCTCTAATAAAGTTAAAACTGTTAAATGTAAAAATACTAACTTGTTTTTTCCAGACATCAAATTCTGTACCACCCAGGTTGGTCTTCATATTGGAACGAAACAACGTTAATAAACTTCACTGTTCCCAACCGTCCTTACAATTTAACAGTGACAAATCTAAAGCCTAAAACTCTTTATGGTTTCCGTTTAAAAGCTTGGTACAATGGTGACAGAAATGATAATGGCTCAATTTGGCCAAGGGAGTATCAATTTGACATGGAAACTTTAGCTGATAAACCTGGAAGACCAGGACAACCAATTGCTCGAGGAATTGGCAAATCTTTATATGAAGTGTCGTGGGATAAAGCTGAAGAAAATGGAGCAGCTGTGGAAATTTATAGTTTGGAGTACAAAATCGAATCTAATGGACAACAGCACATCATGGAACCTGAAAGTAGTAACGATAATAGTTCGTACATCAATCTGAATCATCACAGCCGACGAAAAAGAGAATGGGTGAATGGTAAATCGATTGAAGTCGCTGAGAAACTGGTTTCCACCGATGACAGTGTTAGTAAAAAGTTGATGTACTCTCAATGGACCGTTGTGTATAATGGAACAGAACCCCGGTGGCAAGTCACTGATTTAGATCTGGACACACATTGCTCGTTTAGAGCACGTGCGAAAAATGTCTACGGATGGGGAGAATACAGTTCTGAGAGTAGCGTTGTTTCTTTGGCTGCGTTGACCATTGTCGCTGAACCCCAAAATGTTGGTGTAATCATCGGAATGATTTTACTCACATGTGTTCTTCTTGGAGCTCTTGGATTACTCTTTATATACAGTAAAAATAACTTTTGTTTGTCCTTTACATTTTCATACTTTATGATTTTCGAAGTTATTTATGTTTTATTTTAAAAAATTGTAGTTTATCGCCGAAAACAAAAGGAAAAGCCCGCATTGCAAAACGGGATTTCTTCGGAACGTCGCGAGGTCGAATTGGCTACACTGAGAGAGTTGCCAGGCGGATCTTCATTCATTCATCAGAGTAACATTTTGTATTCTGCTGGTTTCCAAGATTTAATTCTTGATTTGGATTTCGCTGGATTGCCCCAGATCAGTCGACATCACATTTCGTTAAAGAAGTTTTTAGGAAGTGGAGCTTTTGGAGAAGTTTACGAAGGTCTTGCAGAAAATCTTCCTGGTGAGGAAGGAGCAGAGTCTCGAGTAGCAATTAAGGTTTGCAGAATTTTTATAAATTATTCCATTTGCCACTCTCACCACTGTTTATGTATTTATGTAAAATTAGAATGATAACAATTTTACGCTGTTTTTTGTGACATTGCAGACACTTCGAAAAGGAGCAACAAATGTGGAGAAAATGGAATTTGTTCGAGAAGCTAAACTCATGACGCAATTCCGACATCCACATATTTTACAACTGTTGGGAATTTGTGTTGACACAGACCCTTGTTGTCTTCTTCTCGAGTTAATGGAGGGAGGAGATCTTCTGTCATATTTGAGGACTAACCGACCGAATCTTGGATCTTCCACTTGTCTCTCTCTTGTAGATCTGTTAAGAATGTGCGTGGATGTAGCCAAGGGATGCGTTTATTTGGAAGAAATGCATTTTGTCCACAGAGACTTGGCAGCTCGTAATTGTTTAGTTAGAATAAGTCCCAGCTCAGGCATAGATCCTGGTCAGTACACAAGGGTTGTGAAAATTGGTGATTTCGGCCTTGCCAGAGATATTTATAGAAATGATTATTACCGTAAAGAAGGAGAAGGATTGTTACCAGGTAATTTTGTCACATAAATCCGGAAATGCAATTTTGTATTGTTTATTGTTTTATAAACTCTAAAATATTATTTGAAATATTTGCCCAGTGCGTTGGATGGCTCCAGAGAGTTTGGTTGATGGTGTGTTCACGACCCAAACGGATGTATGGGCCTTTGGTATCATTCTTTGGGAAATAATGACATTAGGTCAACAGCCATATCCAGCCAAAACAAATTCAGACGTCCTTCACTATGTAAGGTCTGGAGGGAGATTGGATCAACCGCCCCATTGTCCTTCTGCTCTGTAAGTAGAATAAAATGAAATATTTGATAATTTAAAACGTAAAAATTGAATTAGCTGATAATGACTCGTGGACTTTTTGTTATTTTGCAGAACCCACTTGATGCTGCAATGCTGGGAATACAATCCTGAAAATCGTCCTAGCTTTCGCGACTGTCAATCTCAGCTTGACGTAATTCTACAGGATTACGAAGAAATTACTGATGTTCCTTTACCAGGTCTACCTCGTATTGAAGAAATGAATGTTTCCCTTAGTCATCTTGGATATCCTCACTCAAATACAGATAGTACTGCAACGTATTATCGCAGAAATGGAGATTCGGATTCCGTATTTATTCCTCAAAATCCGCATTCCCAAATAAATTACAGTGCACACGTTTCACCCCATTTTCCCAAATACTTGGAAGTTCTTGGAGATTCTGGGGGTGACGTTGGTTGTTTACATTCCTTTTCTACCTCTGCAACTCTAAATAACTCAACCATTCCTCCAGATACGGATCAAGGTTATGAAATCCCATTGCCGAAGAAACCGCCAAGAAATCCAATACGCTATACTCCGTCGACGTCTAGCAATGCAGAATCAACGGAAATCTTTGGACTACCATCGCCCACTTACTGGAATACAGAAACGCTTCCTCTAGCTCAATCAAAAATACAAACGCACCGAATGCTCTCCAATAACTCAAATTCAAGTAATAACATTGCCACGAAGGGAAATACTAATCAAAATAAATTCAATGAGGTTCACAGTCCATCGGATTATAGAAATTTGCTTGCATCCTCGACTTCTGAAGACGCAGATGTTGAACTTGAGCTTGAAGGGGAACAAATGAGCGAACTCGAATTCCCCATTCCCACTGTGAAATCATCTCCGACAAATAATAATAATAATACTTTGCACATAGTTAGGCCTATACTGCTCTGCTCTGCTATTAATTACGAGTACCAGAAAAATCTTCCGCAAAGAAATTTAAATGATTCGACTGACGAGGAGGACTCCGCTTTGCAATTTTCTCCAAGCTCCCCAACGGAATATTCCCCATTTAATGAAAATAATACAAATACTTGTGCCAATAGTCATAAACTTCATAAAAATAGTGTGAATAATATTCAACGACCTTCGTTCCACGAATATCATCTTCCACGAAACACTCCGACGGGAGTAAATTATGTCAATCAACATTTACATCATCGAGGAGCAGCCTTGATGATTGCAAACAACCCTGGAAGCAACAGTCGGTCCTGTATCAATGCAATTAATAGTGGCTGATGTATTTATATTTAAAAATGCTTCAATCGCACTCTACAACTCGTTCCTCCTCTTCTACGTTTTTAATTTTAGTCGCATTTTGTGGTACACGACGCAACCCAGTGTAAAAGTGAAATTTCAAACTGCTTTTTCCATCACAATGTTGTAATTTTTTAATTTCTCATGTTTTAATGAAAGAATTATAGGGAATTGTAAAATAAGTCTAAAAATTACAATAATGATGTAAATAGATATTGAGTTAGTAATTAGTGCCTAGCATTGATTTTTCGTGATACTTAGCAAGATATGAAAAGGACTGGTTATGAAAACAACAATTATTATTGTAATTGTAAATTGGAATAGTAATACATTTAGTTCTAAATGATTTTTGTTTATATGTAATTGAAATCCACTAAAGGTGCATGATTCATTTGTGTCCTTTATTGCTGCATTACGTCTTTTATTTGTATTCGTCCCATTACAACGTTACTTTTGTGTTTAAATGAACATAAAATATCTGTACAACCTTTCACTGCGGTTGATATTGTTTTAATGACCTCTATCTGATGTTGGTTACGATTTTTTAATTATTTCTTTGAGTCTTGCGGTTAGACATATGTTTGTAATCTCCTATTGTCCTATTTGTTAAGTACTCCTCACGCCTCTGGTATGCCATACGTAACACTTGACTTTATGACAACACATCACCTTCATTTTAGTATTTTATATTTCACCAGGTACACAGTTCACATTAAAATAATAATCGTAAGAGTTATAAATAATACCTCTATAAAATCGTTAAACATTATATTATGTACACATGTTCTGAATTTTCCTCTAGTTACACTAATTTTCGCAAAGCGATTGTTACCGACCTATGAATTACTACCTGTTGTACGATTAAACTTTTCGTATTTATAAAATTGTCGTTTTCATTTAGTTATGACATTAATTGAAATTATTTTTCACGAAATCATTACTTCATTCGTTTTAGCAATGTTATAGAAGCATTATTAGACTAAATTCTAAAAGTATTTCCATTTTCGAGTGTTTTACTATTTTAGTGTTATAGGTTGATAAATTCTTCACGAGGATGACATTTCTACAATAGCATATTCGTGAATTTGTATACAAATACTACTACTTGTTTTACTAGTACTTGTTTTAACATTATTTTTCAATTATACTTCGAAAACAATTTTTAAAGCTCTCTTTCGTATTAATTAAATGCTTGATTGAGTCTAGGGCGTTTTTAATGCTATGCAAAATGAAAAGTAAATACCAGTGCTATATTAACTCATTAATTTTATGTTTTTCCATTTTAAAAGGAATTTCTCGTAGGAGAATTCTAAATTTTATGTGAAAATGATTTATTTCTTATTATTATTTTAATATTCACGATTCACATTGTTAAGAATTTGTCTAAGACAAACATCATGAAAACAATTATTCATCTTCATCCTCATCTTCCGCTTCATAATTTACAGATCCTTCCACAACGGATTCATCTTCGTCCATTGTTGTCGATAGCGGGGTAAAAGCTTTGGAAGACTTTACACTTGGATGAACAACCATTGGTTTGTTGGAATCTTCTCCTTCATCCTCTCCGTACAAAATGTTTCTCATAATTCTAGAAACATCAGAAACAAATCCGTGTGGTTTGTATATAGTTTTCCTACCCGGGTCTTTGCAGCCACAATAATGCTTCTCTTTAGGAGGCTCTGGCAGTGTGACTTTTCTTTTATCATTTTCAAACTGAAAGTCATAAGCGTGTGGTTCGATATTCAAACTTTGCAAGGAAATCAAATCGTCAGGCCTTTTCATCAACAGTGAATTAACTGTCGGCATTTTGACTTTCGGGTGAGCAGAACGGTAGCGTTCGATACGTTTCGTCTGTTCATCCAAATCTTCTCGTTGGATTGTAGTTCCAGTTTCTTTGTTCTTCTTTGAAAAAAATTCAGCAGCGAATTTGATGGCGTCGGCTGGTTGAACCGCCAATAGTTTCTTAAGAAATGCCTGAATCAGGGCATCCAATTCCGGGTGTTGGTGAAGATAATGGTAGTTTTCATGTCGAACTTTCATTTTGTAATTTTCCAGGCCTTCACGACGGTCTTTGGCTATTGAAGGGTAGTCGTAGTGAGTCATGCCATGAGGATGTACATAAGCCCGATTGTCAAATGTTTCGTTCATTGTGCTTTCGGCCAACAAGATCCCGTCCATGCGAACATCTTCGTCATTCAGCATCTTCCATTTCTCCAGTTCAACCTGACTCATTACAATTTCCTCTTCTTCGTAATCATTGTCATCTTTAGAAACCGAAATTGCATCATCTTTGGGAGCCGCAGGTACATTATCTTTCGTTGGTTCAACTTCAACAGATGCGGGTTTGGTCTCGGGTGCTTTCGAATCTTGCAAAGTCGCCATTTTAAACTTTCGGAAGAAAAAACGTACAATGATTTATTGCCGTCTTTGGTCTGTTATTACAAAAATACGATAATATCTATTGAAGATGATTCTTGGAACACAATTTTTAATAATAAGTGCGAGAAATTAAACAGGAAAGTATGCGATAAATTGCAGTGCAAAAATGTAACCCATGGCAAGTTTTGCAATTTTTTACTTCATCATCCCGCTCTGAAAAAACGGGAGGAATAAGAAAAAAATTCATTTGTGATTCAAAGTTCCAAAATGACAGAGTAGTAATAATACAGTAGCTACAAACAGTTAGAAAACAATGTGAGAAGAATTTTCATTTTTTATTATGAATCACCGATATTTGAACAAAGATTTACCCGAAATACACGGTAGAAACGAATACACATCATAACATTCAAGATTTCTTTATAAAATTTTCGGTTGCACGCTTTAGTTGTCCGTAAGGAGTGATTGTGTGATGAAGTGTGCCATCATACTCATACATGAACTCATAATTGTGAAGACTTCACGGGTGGAATAGTTTCCAAGCGCCCTCGTAACCAAATTCAGCGCCCTCCGAG
>JABASD010004133.1:0-16724 GCA_019776165.1 Pogonognathellus flavescens
ATGTCACAGAGATATAAAATATATATGATTCGTAATATTATTGCCTGTTTGAAATGTAAATTTTCATACGAAAGTCAAGTGAAATTATACATAAGTTTTAAAAAAGAGTAAACAATCCAACAGTACAAAACATTAAGCAAAATGAAAATTTCTATTTCCATAACAGTGCGCTTTCAAGTTTCATTACGAAACTACGTTGTTTTATTACGCCCGGTGTTGACCGGTTTATTTAAACGTTAATTGAAGAGTGATTAAAATTATGACAACCTACTGAGTGAGGTGAGCATATAAGTATGAGGGGGGCAAAATGAGAAAATGACATCTTTATAATCATATTATCAGATATTTATGGTCTCATTCTGTATATATGAAATGTAAAGTAAATGACGTAAATATTTATTTGTTGCAGAATAAACAAATAAATTAGCAAGAAAATAAAAATTGTGATTCAAAATTTTGGAAGGAATATTTGGACTAAGTATCTATGAAAATAAAAGGACTGAGTGTATAGAGTATGGAATGAATGCGAATGGATGATATCAGAACAGAAGAATAAAATATTATTTACCCAAGACGACGTCTTGACTCTTGTGGCGAAAGGTCATCAAACTGCTTGGCTTCGTCTCCAAGAAAAGCTTCGTGATCGTACGCTGCATTATGTTCTCCTTCAATAAAGTGCTCTTGATTACTCAAAGGCTGTAAATAGAAAATCCCTCTTGTTAGTAAACATTCCAACCATTCACCAATAATATAACGCTCCTATAATATTTCTCTTCAATTTTTCTTCACAGGGTCAACGTCTTGTCAAACACAGCGACTTAAAATACAATTATGAAATAAAGTCCTAAAATCTCAGACATTATATCGCATTTATGAAAAATGCATTTCAATACTTCAAAGTGGCAATTTTTCCATGCTTATTTCTTCCTATAATTCTCTTCGTGACTGTAACCCTTTTTACTATACTTTACTTTTTTATCATTAATGCATCTAAAATGGCCGGGTCTCCAAAAGAAAATATTTGGACACTGCAAACAAATACTTAACCTTTGCTTAAAAATGTGCTTCTTTGCCAGTTGGAAATATCATCTCAAGTTTATGTGTATAAAATATTCAGAGGCGAGCTGCTAGAGTGATGCATTTGATAGTAAAGCTTTTAATTCTCTACGTGATCATTTTTGCACTACGTGCTTCTTATTGATGGCGAAATTTTGTGTTTGAGACACTCCTCTTCATCATCAAAGATTATAAACTTACTTTTTAACAGAGACATTTTACACAAAGTAAACAATGTCTTGAACTTAAACTTAAAGGCTTTCTTATTACATTTTATTCAAATGTGTTTTAATACAAGCTCTTGGAAAGTTAAATTTAATGCTGTTACTCTTTACACCTATGGAGACACGTACATTTTGACTTAAGACAAGTGGCAATGAAAAAACAGCCGTTACAGTTACCTACCACTGCAATGTTATGTTGATATAGTTGAGTGATACTATATAATTTTCTTGTATACTAACAATAAGTGTAAGATGTTAACTGTATTTATGAATGTACATAATAATACATAAATAAACATTACATATTATGCATAATTCTGTGTTTACATAATATGAAAACGTGATATAATCGTTAGTTACTTACTTTATCAAAGACACGTTTATTTTCTGCCATGTGTTTTGGAAGAGCAAAAGCGGTGCACAGTCCGACAAAAATGACAAGTGTCAAAAGTCTGTGAGACATGGTATTTGGATTTATAAGTGACAACGTCACTGGCACTGAAGAAGCCACTTTGATTGTTATAGATTCACGATGACTGTGATGAGACAGTCACTTACAGTAATGACGATATGAAAACAATTACATAAAATCCGATTCTTAAGCAGAATAACAAAAATTCCTGTAGATTTAACTTTGAGCTCTTGGGCGAGATATTGATATTTTGAAGAATTTGATTCAGTTTCTTTCTTCAATCAAACGTAATCTTTGTGCGGTGTCAACGTGAGAGATTTCCGGTAAAATTGTAAAAATGCCCTGGTAAGTGGTTTCTTTTGCGACAAAACGATGTTGATGCAGACAATCTGTAAGATAAGTCAAAAAGACAATACAATTATTTTCAAAGATTCGATATTTAGCTTTTTCATTCTTTGTTTATACTTCCCTTTCAATAATTTTCTATCGAACTGGATAAGAAATTTCTTTCTTAGCCAAATTATTTGTCTGTAAAATCTGAAAGGAATAATTTTATACGTAACACTATTCTCATAAAGGATAAATATCTTTATTCCAACACAGACTCCTCAAATACCGGTCAACATAATAAAGATATTAAAATAGAGATTAGTTCAAACACATTAGATGTTTAAATATTTTTGACATTCAGTATTTAGAAAATAAAAATTGAAAATGACCATTCATATACCTACTACAGATGACAGTGATTAATAATTGCTTTTTTATGATATAGACATAATTTTTATAATTTTTTCCCACTTAAGTACATATATAATTTTGACAATTGATTGAATAACTGTCAACTGTATTGTTTAAAGTTAGTTTTATGAAAACTTACCTTTTCTATTCCGTTGGTCGATTGTTTCTGCACACCATAAATAAACTGTATTGTGAGGTGACTGTAAAGCTGTGGTATTGTTTGAAGCGGAAGGATCCTACGGGTATTTGTAATGATTCAATAATTTTATTTAGTTCAATGTCCGAAAAAAGAGAGTAGTGACAAATCCGGAAACAGAAGATTGAAGGAAGGTCCCACAGTTCACAACATCACAACTCAACTACTTAAATCGGATTTTCGGATCAAGTTATTTTAAACTGACTTGCAATGTATGGCAGTGTGTAGTCTAGCTCCTTCCTCCAAATTGGACTGTGCCGATGTGTATCGTTGGGATTGGACAGCGAAGAAAACAAAGTTGATCTTGCTCTAGCAACGTTTTTGTGGATGCAGATTTTACAGATGCGATGTAATGTGTAAATGAAGAATGAGATTGAGATGAGATGACTTTTTGTAGCATTGTAACTTGTATTATTATTGTTTGTCTGCTTATTGTGGAAAAATAGAATACCAACCATACTTACAGTAAAAAAAATAATTTTTGCAAGAACTGAACGATTATGCATTACCACTACAATATTATGTGCCATTTGCTATTATAATATCAATTACGCCATTGATGCATGATTCATGAGTATGAGGATGTTATATGTTTATGGACGATGGATAGTACAGTGATATACAGATAAAGCAAAATAACACTCGCGTCAATACGTTAGAAAAACAAAACTATTTAATTATAATTAGATTGTGAGTCATTCCATCTTATAAGGTTAATTGTACTTAAATAAATAATCGTTAAATTAAAACTCAAGATAGTAAATAAGGGAAACCAATAAACTTATACTTACTTATAATAACTTTGTAGCCGTCTCTAGGTTTCCCATTTGGCTACTGGTAGTTTGTAATCGCCCTGTTAGTACTATAATATCGGATTTACACTAATTATTAATAAATTAATATTTAATACATTACAATATTATTAACCCGAATAAGTTAGACATAAATACCCGGGTTAAGTAAAAATACAAATAATAAATTACTGTGGTACTTATTATTGTGTGTGAGTATCGAGCCTCGTTTATAGAAAAATGTATATTTTCCTTGTACGTCATCTCGTATTATACCAAAAACTCAAAAACAATATTATGTACAGGCAGTTTGTTAAAAACGTGAATGCTTTCGGCGACGACTATCGGCTTTTTTAATTATGTTAGCACATGGCATTAAATGTGCACTCAATCCATTCTACATGGTGTAATTTTGATTGAGAAATGCGTCAATTCGAGCTCTGATTTCATTCATACAAATTCGGTTTCTATTTCTCCTCAAGTTTCAATAGGACACAATGAGTGCATTTTAAGATTCCTTCGCATTGACTAATTTCCTTCATTATAATACTGCAAACAACTGGTTTACTAGAATGTAACTCATGCAAATATCGCACTTTCAATTCTTTTATCTGATTTAACTCTTTATAATCACTAGTATCAAGACATTGCAAACAGTTTCACTGCTCTGTGTAGCGTTCTGTTCCGTCAATTGTTATTTCATAATCTCTTCTTACAAATGTTGTGGAGAGAAACTAAAATTCTTCCTACATAGTTACTTTAGCAGCCACAGTACAGTTTCACCGGGTGATTAACCAAACACCCTCCAAAATCATATTAGAAGGTATCACATAATACACAACATTAAGATACACAAATGAATTCCTTGGAAATACTACCTTCTGAAGCAGCTTTAAAAATATGAAAATTTTGAGCTATCTTGACTTTTGTTAAAAATTCATTTCCGCAAATGCATTTACTAAACGCAACTATTATTTACAAACCAGTAAAATTCTAGTTTTCTCAACTTATAAGGCAAACGTTATATATCATTATATCAAAGAGTACAAAGGTAAATAAATACTACATTACACATAATAGGCATTACTTATTACAAAATTACAATGTTATAATTTGCCGAATAAATACTAAAAAAATTGCCATTTAACATTTCAGTTGATTATCCTACCACGATTTCTTAATAACCTGGATTGGACATTAATTATTTCCTGTCACTAATAAAATATGTACTTACTATCATATTCAATGATTTTTAATATGGTTGTCAGACTCTCATTCTTGAAAACATGCTGGAGTATGTGTATAAATATCGGAAAGAGATGAAACTTAGAGGTGCAATCGATCATAATTTGTTTATGCGTTCAGAATAGTCCAGCACACCACTGTATATTGCACTATGGCTAGAAATTGACGGTATGGACTGGAGGGAGGGTACATTATCCTTGCTTTAACAAAAATCCGAATTGAAATGAATAAAGACGGAGCTGAAATTTGACGTTGACGACTTATTATTGTTACGTTAGTTATTAGGTGATAAGGACAATGCGAAAGATAACTCGTCGTCTCCTGCGTCCGTTTGAACTTCTTTGTCTTCAATTCCCTCACTTAATAAAGACTTATTGCACGAGCCAAAGCGACGGGAAATCTCCAAAAGCTCTCGTAATCCCTGCAAAGTAAACCAATGCAATCATTATCTAACGGTTTACAGTTATAGAACAAAGAATACATATTTAAAAAAAATTAATAAATTATTAACCAGTAAATTAGTCAGCGTTGGAATCAAAACATGTTTAAGTACCTTATTTTCTGTCCACAGCCTAGTGATGAGTTCTTCTTCCTTTACAATTGCCTCTTCGTCCATACTAATAGCTTTTCTCATGATAAATTTCATTTCGTTCATTCTGTCTGTACTACATTCCAGCACCTGCTCAAATAATAATAAAATACAAATAATTGATGATTTCCTCACGATACAGTCAAGGGAATTTTATATGGATCAATACATTTAAGAGTTTGTTTTTTATTCTTTTAAAAAAATAATTAGTTAATTGATTTTATGAAGTACTTTCGACTGAGCTTTGACGCAAGAAAAAATAACACAATTTATTATGATAAAAAACTTAATTTAAGTGGGCAAATACTGCAATTGCACTAGCAAATTAGTTTCTAAATTTGAATATTATCTGAAAAAACAAGTCAGAAAATTGTTTAGAACTCGTACCTTATTATTACTATCAATTGTTTTCAGTAATTTTTGATCAAATTGCTGGCACTGTGTGAGTTTGGAGACGTGTTGCCTGTA
Source organism: Pogonognathellus flavescens (assembly GCA_019776165.1). NCBI lineage: Eukaryota > Metazoa > Arthropoda > Collembola > Entomobryomorpha > Tomoceridae > Pogonognathellus > Pogonognathellus flavescens. The sequence goes on from JABASD010004133.1 coordinate 5,723, forward strand.
CTTGGTCATGATGAGGTCAATTGCGTTTTGTTGTTCCTCCAGAGCGATTCTAAGCTCTCGATTTTCTTGTTGGAGGTCCATTATGTGTTTGCTTTCCTGCTGAATGCCAGCCACTAAAGCTAATCTTGGTCTTTCAGACGCCAAATCATTTAATTGAGCTATGTCTTCATGATACTGAAATATATAAATGAACCAATTTAAATCATAGCGAATTATATCTCTTCAGTGTCTCACTAAACGAATTTAATAATAAATTAAATGCAAGGTAATAAAGTACTATCGCAGTAGATTTAACAAAAAGGTCAGTGATCCTGCGACGAGAGCTTCTGCTGCCATCACTCTAACTTATTTGAAATCTCATATGCCAGACGTTTACGACACAGAATAAAAAATGTCAATTTTTCGTTTTAGGTGTCAAAATATCTTTCTCATAGACATTGTAATTGTAGAAATAATTAAATTGAATATCATCATACTAAATATACTATTATTTTCTCAGCATACCTACATACAGAGTTTCTCGTTAAACTACTATTAATATGGAATGAAAACATCAGGAATACAAAATATAGGTAAAAAGTGATCTTAATCATAATAGTAACTCGTCAATCGAGATGAGTAGAAGGTACAAGGTAATCATTACACTTTCTCCACGCCTTATTTTTCCCTGATTGGTGCTGCTCTATAAGTGTGCAGTATTCAGCATAATTGTTGACTATATAATTTCTTTAAACGTTCAATATTCAACTATGTGTAATGCTAACAAAACACATTTAAATACACACGACAAAATATTTATTAGTAGCTATAATATTAACAAGTAGGTATGAATTATGTTGCGCTAATGACTAAACATAAATAGTAATATTGTTAAATGAAGTAAAGATAATGTACCTGCTTCATCGCTTCAACCTGCTGATATACCCCTTGAATCTGTGACACCAAGGCATCCGCAGCATTGTCGTGATCTTTGAGTCTTGTAGACAGTTTAATTGCATCATTCAGAACATCTTGAAAAGTTAACGCCATTTCTTACTGCGGCAATCAACAAGGAAAACTCCCCAGCTACCTGAAACAAACTATAAAATCACACGGGTAATTAAAAATTACACTGAAGGCGGAAAGGAGTATTAAAGCGGGTTTCAAATGACAAATATTGATATTTACAAATTATGAATTATACTTAAAATGAGTATAATTCTGACTTTGGCCTACCCTGTCATTAAATGTATTGCTTGTATGTTAAAAACAATATAAATTAAAATATAATAACAACCGCTGTCAGTTGTTGTAATACGTTGTCAGTTGTTTGGGATTATTGGGGGCAAACTTATTTTGACGTTACAATATGTTGGACATATTGTCAATAAATGACAGCATATACAATCACAAAAAATTACCTGTACAGCTAAACAAAAATTCTACTGTTGTGGACTGATTGAATCATCAGCTGTTTACAATCACAACGAATTCCTTTTTAATTGCAGTTGATTTAATAAAAATTGAAGTATTGATATCCTGCTGCAGATTACATATATGAATAAGGAAGTTGGACATTGGACAGTGACAATACTTACGGAATTGGAGGATTGATGAATGGTGAATGAAGTGATCCTCCTCTGTGGTTTTGGAAAGAAGAAATTACGGAATAGAGTTTTGTGAGAGGTGAATTTGTTGAATCGGAGAGAGAGAGGAGAAAAGGATTGAAGAAGTGAACAAGTCAGCAACCCACCAGTAAACAGAAGACTTGGTGGTATTTCATTCGCAACAACTCTCACTCAGAAGTCACAGAAGTCGCAGTCACAGTCACAACTCGCGAAGAATCAAGAAATGGGAATTAATGAAAGGATGATAATGATCATCATCAGCCAGGCCACCTGAAACCAGACATTCAACCTCGGCACTCAAACCCCGCACAAAACAGAGGGAGTAGGAGAGTAGGTATCGCAGCAGATGCTTAGGTATGCCATGTATTGTACATTTGTACAGTACGATGATAAGATTCTTCTGTTTATTGTGTGTACAATACAAAACAACGCAGTACAACAACAACGGTATAATAAAGTTCTACAGTTTGTAGAGTTTGTAGTGTATTCCACGACACGACGCAAGAACACGACCCCCTCGTTGTAAAAGTTTTCAGAGACCCTCCGACCGACCTTTCTGTGTTGCAGAAATAAGCTCATTGAACTAGATTGCCCTTGTAATCTGCACACGAGAAATAATACAGGCTTTACTTTTACTGCGGTTTACCGACAGCTTCTGCAATACCTGCCAGTGTGAATTACATGCGACAGAACTTTTAAAACAATTTATTAATTATATTTCCATCATTTCTTTCTGCTATGTTATGTATCCATGATTTATTTATTTGCAAATTATTGTATATAGAATACGTAATCATATTCGCAACTTAACACCATTACCATGCAAATGCACCTATATAGCCTAAGGTAAAAGGTTCTATTCAGATTCAAATAGTATTCTTTCTATCTACATTCCATAATCCCATATGTATCTGTACTATGTAGGAAAACAAGAGCCGCCAGCAAATACATGGCAAATTTCAAAATCAGAGTACAACTTTTTAATAAAATTCGGAGAAAGGTTTGCTTTTTCAACTATGATCTTGCTATTGCCAGTAGAGGTTTTCTTTCATCCTCCTGACTTAAGTCTTGTCCTACAAATGTTAGTTGCTACAGTTCTGTCCCACCGACTGACAGATTGAACTCATGTTATACTTATACAAGATTGATATATCTACGCTATAATTTCCAGGAGACTAAAATGACTTTCTATGTGCTTCCTTGATGATTTTTATGGTGAGTTGCGTATTGAGGTATTTTAACTCGTTTTGGTTTCAGTTTTCTCTTATATGGTTAAATTTAATATTACATATTAATATACTAGTGGTTCAGGAGGAGAAGAGTTCCAAAATTCTAAGGTGGTAAATCTGGTAGTGAGATTTATCTCATACTATTAATTTTGACTATAGATAGAATTTTTTATTTCTAATAACTCATCTGCCCGTAACACTATTGTCTAATGTATATAGAAAAGAACATTATTTACTGTTATATTAGTAACAATTTGATATTGCAAAGATTTTTGTCAAAAGCTCTGACAATTTGAAATCACATCCCATGAGGCAAAGTGAGACGTAATGATAATGGCAAAAATAATGGATGATGATTACTTATCTTTGTAGCCCTTTCATCTCTCTAGTCTAGTCCCTCATACCTCAAACATTGCAATACTATTCGACATTGTTTTAGAATTTTCATTTAGTTTGAAAGATATGAATGACGATGCCTTATGTCTCAATGCTCAGAAATAATCCGAATTATACAAATATTACGTATAGGTATTTCTCGCTGGCTTCGAGCTTCGATTTTTTTCGCACTAAAGGAAACTAATTAAAAAATCAAAAGCATGTAACAAATAAATAAATCTGCAACAATGATTCAAAGAAAGACAAAGAATAACACAAATCGTTTTAACATTAATGATGAGTTGAGTGCATTTATAAAAGAGATCTTTAAAAAATCCGTAAATAATTAAATGTTCTCAATTCTCAATCTACTCAAAAGTCAGTACAGATCATACTGCATGATTTATACTTCATAATACTGGGTTCGGTTGGTGTATGCATTCTTATCAAACTCTCACCGACCCCGACCGACTGTGCATCCGAAATTCCGAAATCGTTGCTTGTTTGATTTCATACCAAGCGGTGAGACTGGCGTATAGGAATATTCCCGGTGTGTAAGTAATACGGTACAGTAAAGTAGTAGCAGAGTAGCAGAGGCTGAGGATTCCGAATCGAATCCCGATCCTATTCAATATTATGTTACATAGTGAGGCGTCTGACAATTGCATTGCATTCGGTTTGATATAATATTCTCATACAAAATGGCTGAAGGCTACAACAAAATGATTAAAATCTCATCTCAACTTGTTAGCATTGGATTGCAGTACAATTTTTTAGTCAGATTATGTTAGTCGTATTCCTTACAATTACATCCATTGGGGCTACCTACATAAAACTATTCACATTCACATTCAGCTACAATTTCTGCATTTTTGTCTTGAGTAGAATTTTTGCAATCTCATATATTGTATAATTTGGATGGGCTACGTTTGTCACATTAATAAAACTAAATTCAAATGCAAACTACATGTAAGCTGTTGTAATAGTGGTAATAGCAATAGCCTTTTTCTGGTAAATGGCACTTGCTCTTAACGAATGGATTATTATGCAGTTTTGTTTAAGGCATCAAAGTACAAATGCGTGCCAGCGTGACGTGCCATGTAATAAGATGAAACTAACATTTGTAGTCACAAATAATTATGTATATCCAATTTTCTTACTACCTACTTGATGGCTATTTGCATTTTATCATGTTCGGATTCGGCTGTTGATGTACTATTTTGTCAAGTTGATTCAACTTAGCATGAAATATTTTCTATTAAGCACGTACGCTTATTGTGTTAGATTTTATGCGGTTATGCGAGATTGAAAAATTATTATTAATAAATATCACCTAGTATTAAAAATGGCAATCGGTTATTGATGGAGTATGCCATGAATAATTATTGAATGTAACTATTTGGGGACACAAACATCAATTTATTCAATTACTTTATATCTCATAATATTAACATTTCACAAACAGTCAAGATAAAGTGGAGTCTAAGAAAAAGATTAAGATAGGTACTATTAAATTTCTACAGCTAAAACCCCTACTAAATGGACAAAGGAAATGCAAAAAAGGCAAAAAATATGTTGGTAGGTATACTACAACTAACATAAAGAACAGTACATTGTATCAGGTTTAAAATCAACATAATACACAAGAAAAGGGGAGCATGATTCTACGCTATAAATTTAGATTATTGGCACACACACAAGACAGAAATTGACATTATAGTAAAACATCAATAGTTATAGGTACGCAATGCATGTTCTTTTACACTTAATACATTATTTTGCAATTTACTGGATTATATAATGCTGATAATATTACTACTTCCTTAAACTGTATATTAAACACCAAGAGAGTTACAATTTGCTCCTTTGCTCGTATAGTGTGTACTACAGTTCAGAATGACTAATGAACTGAGTTGAAGCTAATTAGAATTATTTCTATAATTGAGACAATTGTGTTACACTTGACAGAGTGCTTAATTTTAAAGGTCATTTGATTCACAGTAATTAATTTTGTAGACACATTAGAACAATACATATAGTAATTTTTTGGTGATTTTTTAGGCAAGCGAACAGACAAACTCGCATGATCCCTTCTATGAGAAACATTGATACTGATACACCCTGCACGAGATGGTGTAGAACAATTTATTAAATGTACCATCGATTATGTCATTATGTGATATTATCTAATTATCTTCATACATGTTACAACAGTTTACGTTTCATCTTAATCTGACAAATTATAGATGACAATGACGTATTATAGGATGAACAGTAACTACGAAAGGAATTAGGCATGATTACTGTTTTAAAATTGTATAACGCAACAAGACCGACAAAAAATATTTGCTCCTAGTAACAGACACCATTTAGTTTTTGATTTTACATATTTATTTATACTTATCATATACATTGGAATTACATAACATTTTAATATGTATAATAGGGTTTATGTTAAGTGGCTTCTCTATTGGTTTACGACGAATATGATAGCGTCAAGGTTTCTTAGTAATAACATTATACTGATTCATATGAGAACGACAGAAAATAAAAGACATTGATAACTGTTATGAGATTCACAATACTCACGCACATAGGAATCGATATATCCACTAGTCTTAATTCACAAGAACAACAACTATACAACATTCAGTTTTGCTCTGTTTTTTGTTTCATTTAATTGTATGCCACATTTAACATTACACTTAACGACTCAACTAATTAGTAGCATTGATTATAGGTCGTAACTTTAACTGACTACTGATGTCACATCATACATCTTTCTCCATTGGATTACTACCATAATCATTTGACTGACTACATATATACACCGCTAAACTAAAACACTTGACATAAATTATACACGATATTGTATGATTACAATTACAAATGCTACACATTAATGCCACTGAACTCACAGATCAAATTTCATCATTTCTTTGGGGTAAGATCTGAGAATTCAGCAGCGCAAAGACAAAAACTACACTTTGTGATTATAACTATATTTTTCAGAGTACACGAACATGGGTTTTAACATTTGTTAAATTAATTCATTTTTAAATATATTTCACATATACCAGTCAGACACACGATACCTTGTACATAATATATTAACATCTGTAACCTTCCAACTTGGTCTAAAACTACAACATCGACCATAAATATTAAACTGTACTAAAAGTTGTAGTGTCTCATTCATGCTTAACAATATTAAAAACGTCGAAGTACACCTGTCATTCTCAACAAATTGATTCGTTATATACACTTAATTTTCATTTAATACGTAATAATTATTTTTTCATAGTCCTGTACTACAAATGTTAAATAATTCGTAGAATAATATCATAATGTATTGGAAATATAATTTTGGAATCACGTACCTCTTCTGTACACAACTTTTTGTAATTTTAAATCGAAACGAATTTTTATATTCCATACTATCTGTACTAGTGATTTTTAAATCGTACAAGCAGTTCTAGTGCGAACAATTCGTCAAAAGTCGAAAGGTTCCTTTTTACCATCATAGCACCTAAAACAATACAGCAAGATTTACGCCTAATAATGCAAGGCCAATTTATAAATACGTATACATAAGAAATTAATTCATACTATATAAAATTATCGCTGGAGGTCCTAAAAATTAATTGTAAACACATGCACTCAAGTAATTATTAATTCGAACGTTTTACCTTATCATTAATTCACAATTAACTGGAATATGGTGACGACTCAATAATATATTTTTTACTTTCACCATCTGCTATATTACGGAACTAGGATTCTGATACACTTACACAGGTTTCTGATATTACATCGAAGAAATCAAAAAAGAGGATTTTAGACAGACTTGAGACTAGACTCTGGAGTACTGATGTCGGACAATCGACTTGGGGATGGAGAGCGTCCCCTGTCAGAACCGGTGTCCAAATCTAAGTCGGTTGATTTCAAATCAATGACTTCTCTCATGATTTCTCCATTGGTGTCAATTAGCTGTTGACGCTGCTGATCAGTGAATCGGTCCGGAAGTCGAGGTGACTGAGGTCGAGGTGATGGAGGTCGACATTGGCTACGCATTCGGCGTCCACTTGGTCCGGGTATAGCTGACTGCTGCGACTCTCCATTAGACGTTGACTGTTGGTCAGCATTAGAATTAGAATGCTCGCTGACTACTTTTGCGAATGCCGATGATGTGGATGGGACTTCCGAATCGATTACAGTTTGCTCCTCCAATTCAACAACAGGTGCAGGTTTTGGAGTTGTTTTGATGGGACTGGTCGACAATACTGACAGGGCAGCTGCAGACATAGCTTTCATAGTTTGTGCCACGGTGACACAAGATTTCGGCAAATTTGCCAATCCATTGGAACTTCCTTTGGGACCGTTACAACCTCCATTGTGCAAATCAGGATCCTCAGTTCCTTTCAAGCGTAGTTCCCGACAAGTGTCGCAATTAATGCTAACATTTCTGATACAGTACTCATTTTCACCCTTTTCGTTTGTGTCATCGGGGCTGTCATCGGGGTTTTGTGCAGGAAATTTAGTGGGTGAACAAGTATAAGAAGTGTTAGAAACGTCGAGTTTTGCGTTTTTGGTACTCAACTTGTCTCTTTTTTTCGTGTTTTTTTTTATTTTTAAATCTTCGGTATGGGCAGCTGATGTTGACGCAAGCCCCGTGAGCGTCGACACTGGTTTGCCTGGTGAAGGAGAATTCACCGACAAAGCTCGCTTTGGACCAGCTTCAGCTTGGACGCATCTACCTGAGGTCGATGGTTGAACGTCTTCTGATTTGCGGGTAATTGCAGTTGCCTTTACTGAAGTTTTGTTCACCTCTCTTTCCAAATTAACTCTTTCACCGTGACTGGTTTGACCTCTTGAATTCGAAGAAGTTGTTTGCGTAGAATGTGAGCCAAATGTATCATCTTCCCGATTCATTGATACTTTGAATTGTGAATGTGGACATGTGGACAGTTTTTTATCAGCTTTCTGAGATTTTGCGTAAATATCTGCGGGTGTGAATGTTGTTACTGGATTGTTCAGCCCGGGGATAATAGTTCTAACTGTGACCTTTTTCATGAGAGAAGGTTTCGGCTTGTTCTTCTCCACACTCACAGACTCCACTTTCGGTGGAGCAGCTGCTGGAACGACAGGTGCTTTTGGTTTGTCGCTGCTACCAGCAACTACAACATGGCGTTTCTTCTTTCGCAGTGGGAGCATTGTAATATCCGGGCTTCTCACTCGCCGATCAGGACTGGAACTATTGTCTGATCCATTTGGAGAAATATTATACGAAGATACCTCCGCATCAAGAGCTTCAACGCTTGAAGTCAATGACTCAGGAACAGATGACAACGGTCTGTTAATTTGGATACCATGGCTTGGCCCTGCTTGTTCAGCATCGTTAGCACTGCTACTGCAGACCGCTTTAAATATAGCATCAAGCGATCTGGAAAAACTGGATGTATCTTCCTCGTCAGTGTTCTTTTTCCCCGCCAAACTGGCCTTGGAACTTTTTGCTTGAGATTTTCCTGCGGTTGTGGCTCTTTTGGAAGATTCACCTTTGGCAGTGGCATCTGAGGAGCATTTGCGCTTCTCTTTTACTTTTTCCTCACACGGTGAAGCTGAACGACCTGCTGCCCTATCCTGCTCCTCTTTCTCTCGTCTCTCGTCCTCTGCAGAGGTTCGTAGATATTCGTCCAATTGTTGGAGCCTCATTAAAGTTTCTTGCGGTAATACAACATGTACTTTTTTGGGCTTTTTACGGATTTTCCTTGCTTTGAATTGCAACGGTTTCCACTCATTACTCACCAGCCTGGAACGGTATCCACTTTTCGTCTCATGTTCCCTGCTGAGTGGCGGAATAATTGTTGGGTCATGATGAGCTTGACTGGGATTTTGCTTCACAGTGCTCTTTGTTCCCCTTTTCCTTCCAACAACCGGGACTGAGCTTTCATCATTAAAACTATTCGTTTTGATAACTTCCTCCATTGTTTTTGATTTATCCATACTTCTGCTACATCCCGGTTTCTGGTCATCATAAACGATGCGACTTTTCGTAGCGACTTCGTTATCATTGGATTTAGACTTTCTTGTAAGTTTCTTCTCCCGTGATGACTTTTTAGTAGGGGCAATAGGATTGTCTTTCTTAGTGCGATGATTGTTATCGCTCAATTCTACATCATCTGTCGCATCAACTTTCTTTGTCTCACAGGCCAGGCTGTACATTTTGGCTTCGCTGACCACGGCACCAATAGATTCAATCATCCTATTCTGCCTTCTGCCTCTCTCTTGCACACCGTCTATAATAGTATGAATCTCCTTCCGTTGCTCTTCAGTCAGACGTTTCGAGTCTTGTTGCTGTGCTGCGTCGGCCGATTTGGCTTCTTTACTTCTCTGCTCTACAACCTTAGTCTTGTTGACGACGGAGGCAAAAGTTCGAGAAATTGAATCTTTTACTTTCGACCGGCTGCTGCGATTGGTACTTTCAGCACTCGTAGATGGTTGTTCCTCAAGTATTTCTATTATTTCTATTTCGTCATCGAAATCGTACTGGTTGACATTGCTGCTGGTTGAAACATCAACAGGTGCAGGAGTATCGCTTGTCTCAACCTGTTTCTCTTCGTTATTTTTTGAATCATTTTCCACGGGGGTTTCCGTGACATCCTCTTGTGAGTCTTGTGAATTCTCGGTTTCTGTGTCTTCAATAGTTATGGTTTCTATAGGGCATCTCTTGTTGACTCGTCTGGCACGAGCTGACTGTTGCTGCATATTGCGACTCCTCAACCTAGAGTTTCGAACCGATTTTTCAGCCAATTGTTTGAGATGTTCCTTCCTTTTAATTTGTGACTCTTTCACTTTCATTTCAAATGCTTTCTTTTTTCCAAGGAATGCTGTTCGTTTGACTGCTCGTGCTCGCTCAACCCTATTTCTAATGGAATCTCGCAGCAAAATTTTGTCATCAACACACTTTGGGCACTTTCGTAAGTATTTAGGTCGGCTTGCCTTGCTACCTTGGATTCTAATACAGTCTGTGTGAAAATTGGTATGGCATACTTCACAGCGGATGTTACACCCTGCAAAAGAAATCAGTTGTAATAATAACATAATAACATATTCACTATTAACTTTATATCATTTATTAAAAATTACTACCAAAGTTTCTATTTGATACTATTAAACTACAAGAAAAATAAATACTTACAAAGAGTGTTGCAGTCGTAACACTTTAATAATAATTCATTAAATCCGTTGTCCACGGAGTGCATTTGTCTATAAACCGCATGTCTTTGAAGTTTTGTGAGGTCCTCAAGGTTGACTGCCTCCGTATTACGACGTCTCGGGTACTGCAAACATAATTTTTCATACTCATTACCGAAAATATTTATTTTGTGCTATGTTTGCGTCAATTCGACAGAAGATTAATGAGCAGAGATGTAACAATGAGGGAAGGATCTCACCAAAACATTGTATGCTGTATTCAATGCATCCGTGGCATATTTTGGATTGGCGGTGGACCGTCTCGTACGCCCTACCTTAGTCTTTCCCAAATCTGTTATGATTTGCTTCTTTTCATCAATCGTCACCAATCCAAGAGCCAAAATATATTCCTGTTGCGACACATACGTGCTAGGATGCAATGATTCAGGACGCCGACGGCGTATAAACGTCTTTCCGTAATGAGATCTATTATTTAAAATCATCAAACAAGATTAATTTAAAGTTAAAAATATAAAACCACATATTACAAGTCACACATATGATCTACAGTATTTGTGTACAGTTAGGGGGGGGGGG
>JABASD010004134.1:0-16722 GCA_019776165.1 Pogonognathellus flavescens
ATAGCATGCACAAACTGATATTTCAACATTATATCATGTTAGTTTTAACATTTAGATTTCAACGTTTACCATTACTAACATGCAGTCTTTAGAGTGTACAAGAGACTGAAAAGACCAAGACACTATACCTGTACAATATTTTCAGTTTGAGTGTGTTTGTTTAGATAGCAATACGATGTGGCTGTATGCAACCCATAAATACAAACGTAACCATAATACACTTTCCGTTGATCTTTTGTATGAAGATTCTTTATGATGTGTGTATGTAGGGACATTCTGGACGTTAATACGTGTACATTAAATTGATATCGTAGTTTACTGTGAACCGAGTCTGAAAGTATTTCTAATGACAATGTAAGTTGTTTTGGTCTGTTCGGATAATGCTTGTGTGGATTGTCGACTAATACTATACTGCCCTATTAATGGGTGCATTATTATACAGTACCTACTTGTATATCTTAGACATTCACTTCGACGTGGCCTAAAATCTGGCCATATATCACTGTCCCTATATAAACTCGAGACTGCCAGTCTCTTGGTTTCAGCTCTCTTCAACACATCTTTAATCTTTTTTTAATATCTCCGCTTCTTATGTGCACACATTTCATTAGCAATAAGTACATACTTCATCCACTGACTTTTACTTCAGTTTCTAATAGTTTTACTTCAGATTTGATAAAACTTTTGCCTTTGCTACCTCAGCCAATTACTTACCAAAACGAGAGTAGTAGTAATAGTTACACAGGCTTAAAAGCGATTTCATTCGCTTGTCTGACATTATTAGATTCAGTTGTGTGATAGCATGTTGTAACATTTCACGATATTAAAATTGGATTGAAGCTGACAAAGTGGTTAGCAAGAATTCTCAGACTTTAATTAAATATGGGAAGTATAAGCCATTTCTCGGTGTATTTATCTGTGTTATTATGTGGTGCTGCTGTGGTTTTAGCTGTAAGACACCCATCACATCGTTATAGTGGTCCTGTTCCTGCTGCATCTCAACAAGTAACACAGGTTTGTAACTTATTTTGGTTTCTCTAATTTATTATTAGTTTTTAAGTAGTTTATTTTATAACATTACTATTACTAAACATAGATGTACTGACGCACGTTCATTTTTACATCGTAGATATATACAAACTGTTCTTGATATTAACACACAAACTATTTTTTAAACTCCAAACTCTTTGAGACATGTTTCTATGAAAAAGGTCATATTTAAAGCTAAGAATTTACATGTACACTTCACCTTAGACAAAGATGTCTCAAGTCTCACAGACTTTATTATGTATTTGAAAAGAGACAATCATGCAGTTATACGTTTATACGCAATATGCATGTTACTATTAAGCAAGTTGTATCAACTGACAGCAAAATATTAAAAGCCAGCAAAATAAATTAGAGAGACGGATTCTCTCAGGATAAATGAACGTTTAGTCATTATGTATTCACTATCAATCTGCCTGAAGGTCATAGTGGAAGATTAAGGAATAAGGAATGTGAATTAATTTCATGTCGGTAACTTTAGATCGTAATAATAGTATGCAAAACATGAATAATAATGGTAATGTCACACTTGATGTACATAAGGTCGCTTATAGACGTCTATTACAATGTAGAAATAGCATGGCTTCTGTCTGTGGTGAATATTGAACACTTATGTAAACGAAACTGAATAAATTGGTGGGTTGCATCCACATTTATCGTAACATTGCCTATCTCATCATAATAAATTGCTTTGTTCACCCAGCAGAACGTAAATGGAGAATAGAAGCGTTGAAGCGCAAAATATCTCTCTCTAATTGTCATTGTGTGGGCTCACCGTATTTATTGAAAATGTAATAATGCCATAAGCATTTCTAAGATTACTACATTACGTTATACCATTAGGAGAATTACAGAATGCGTTGCATTTGCAGACTAAATTGCACTCACACACAGCAATTGGGAAATAATTGTTAAAGGTTAAGTCATGCTTGCAAATTGTAGGTAGGTACTACAGGGTATCGTCGTAACAGTTAATAATGCAGGATTAACTTAAAACTAACTTAAGGCAAAATATAATAGATAGATCTATACTACAAATAGTACTCAATGTAATCTATAAAGTGTATTGTCGGTAAAATAGAAACTTATGCGGACATTATACCTCCGACCAGAAAATGAAGGAAACTTTTTTGAACTTTAGGTTGTCGGCTATTCGTATCCAACTCCTACTAATCCATTGTCACTCACCGCATCAGCTACGAGTAATCGCCCACAAAGTATCATTACCATGACTCAGCCCACACAGCAAGTTGGAGCGTCGATTTCCGTATCGGGGACACCAACAAGATCCACTTCGGCTGCTACTGGGCGTATTCCCAATTCCCTTACGGCTGCTGCTACCCAGCAATCGCCTACACAGCAGGTGAGTCGAAATTAAAAAATCACATGAAAAATACTAATTCTGCGAAATAGACATCAAAACATATTTTTAATAACAATGTACAATTTATACAGAAAGATACCGTATTAGCATACAGTGTCTGTTGTAAACCTATATAGCTATTATGCACTTACTATAACAAATAACAATGCCATTCAGATCTCCGCCTGTTCACAGTTCACAGCGATATAATTAAAAGTTATCAAAGAAATATCGTTTTCAAACTTCAGGAAAGATGTTTTCAGATGTTTTTAATATGTATTCACCCTCCCTCCCTTAAACTTTTAGATGGGTATACATCATACAAAATACGCAGAATACAGAAACTCATCAATTTCATGTTAGGTGACTACACTTTAGAGATACTTTTAACAAGTTTCCAACTATGAATGAATGTCAAGTCAAAGTAAGAAGTATTGAGAATGATTCAAAAGCAAAATTCAAATTCAAGGGGCATTCATATTTACTTTAACTGGCAAAGTTAACCAAGTTAAGCCTTAAATGTCAATGCCATATTTTTAACCCCGTTGCAACGCAGAATAAAAAGAAAATCATACCGCTTTTCCAATGAAATATTGAAAGTTTGTCATACATAATTATTTTTTCCTGTCACACATTATATTAGAATTCAAACGTTTCAGGTTTGTTTAGTGTTAACTGTGAAATATTCTATTGTGCCATGCTGTATGGACATTGAATTCTTACATGAATGACACATGGTAATGAGTTTTACATTTCATGGAATTTTAATTTACATACTGAAATGAATTTAACTTGTGGAAAGGCATCCTCTACTCTATATGCCATGCCTGACTCACAACAAATTAAATTATATTCTTCAGATGTTTTGTAAACATCGGTCCGAATTTTTTTATCCTAACACAATAAATAGCTGATAATAAAAAAATAATTGTCATCCCTTCTGACGTGAATCATCGATCTGTGCCCAACAAAACATAACACGAAAATAATTATTTTTTGAACTTTATATATTACAAATACATTTACCGTATGAAATGCCCATTACGTCTTCACTTTGCTGAAATATTGGTTCATGACTCATGATGACTCACGTGGTGCCTATGTAACGTGCAAACGAAATGAGGAGAGTAACAATAAATGAAGTTTGAAACTTTTCTCATCAGTTCTGGTCTGAATGTTATTGAAATGAACAGCTTAATAATGCAGTAGGCAATAGGTATATATTAAACAAACTTTCTTCCAACTTCTGCAAACAAGCCCTTTGAGTTGAATATTCGGAAATCGAAACATTTTATATTTGTTCCCTTTGCAATTCAATTGTATGCTTTGCTTTATCCGTAGTAATAATGCCCACACAACGAAATACAACAGGTAAAAGTGTAATCAAGGAAAATGTAAAGTTCACGAGTGTGACAACTAAGGAGATTGCTATAATTTTTCCAATCAACGATTTGTTTGCTTTAATTTCCCCATCCTCCTCTCCCACGAATATTCACTTCCTCACGGTTAAGTTCAATGCTCATCTTCATGAAATTTGTTGCAAAACTTTACCATTCGATTGCTACACGTGTATTGTAAGGTATGTAACCAGTTCTATTCAGCTCTGTTTATTCTTCTCTCAATTCTGTTCATATTCTATCGAAGTACCAAAGTATGTTCTCGTAGCTCTTTGTGTACATACAAAACAAAGGCTTAAGGAAGGAAGGACCTTCCGGACCTTGCACTTATGAACTTTCTCTGGAAGGAAGTGATGCAATCTATTAAACTACGTTGTACACAGTAATGCACGTATCAGTTTGATGTTTTCGTAGTTTCTAGATTGCTTAACAATGCAAATGCTCAATATACAAATGTAAAGCTGCTGTTAAATCGAGAATGTATTTTGCAGTTGAATCATATTGTTGAGCAGCTGGTGTTAGCAAATATTACTTTCCCATGCTCATATATTTCCGAACTTATTGCAGTTTAGTTTAATTAAATGTATTATAGCTGTGAAGGTTGGATAAAGGGATTTGCGGTGCGATTCTCTGCAGCAGTATATTGATAGATTTAATTGCATTTTCATGCTAAAATGCAGATAATGTAGTTAGAAAGGACGGCTGCATTCGGGATCATTTTGGATTGAGGGAAGAATATTAGTAATTTATAAGGATAAACTTTTAAAGCATATTGGGAATTCGTAAGCTGTTTTCGATACACCTTTGCGTTGTACAATTTACAGTCCAGAGCTTTTCGGGTGTGATGAAACGTAGTATAATGGTATTTGTTACAACATTGTGTGCAACTCTTTCGCGCACAATTTATTTTACAAATATAGACAGACAAATGTAAAAGTAATTGCATATAAAGGAAAATTTCCATTCTAAACTAATAGAATAAAATCCTACATATCAAACACACACAACTGTTTGCTTGGACCATCTACTAATTTTTGGAACTTTATTGAACTGTATCTTCCATGAATTATAATTTACTGCAGGTAAGGTATAACTATTCTGTTTATATGAATTAGAGTTGGAACTTAATTTAATTACCTGCTAGTTAGCTAATGATCGAACAGATTAATTCCTCGAACACCGAACCAATGAACTTTTGAATTGGTTCGTGTTTCCAGTTTCTGTTAGCTGAATTGTTACTGCAATAATTTTTTTAGGCATCTATGATATTCATCTGTTATGAACGATAACAAGAATCTTCTATTAGAACTTTGTTCAGTTCAGCGTATCCTTTTTGAAGTACCTAAAATTTAAGTTTCAGAAAGTATTTAGTAAACAATTTCCTTTTACCGTTTTACCAATCATCATTTATACAGAGATAGCAAGACTATTGCTTTCTTGCCTCGTGTACATATATATTTATTACTTGAAAGGTGAAATTAAAGTGAATTACCCAGAAATCAGAAATTCTATATCGTGAAATGAAAACCTAACTTTTAGTTTCCTGATTTCTTGTCTGGAGCCCAAGTTCTTTCATATCCGCTGCATACCTACTGTTTACCTTAGAAAACCAGACTATGACAAAGCTATGACTGAGAATTCATGATTTGATTACATACATGTCTACATAGTTATACACATGTACGTATACTTATCTGTATTATGGACAAGTGTTTGTTTGTGTACATTGTCAACAGTTTAATGAAAGGTCTACCGTGTTCTTTGTCAAGCAAGCATCTAAACAATAAACTTAACATATGCCCCAATTTCTTGCTTCGCAAGCATTGGGCAAATCGTTTATTGCTGAGTACTTTGCAAAATTTCAGATATTGAATTTGTTGCTTTCAAAAATAAAATGATGCCTATAAGTGAAGGATTTCCGCCTTTTCCATGACGCAGTGTCACATAAAATATGTGTCATCCTTATCTACATACATATATTAGTTGCCTGCCTAGATACTGTAGATATGTAAATGTTTATTTCAGTATATAGTAACTGAATTTTGCTAGAAAACTTTCAAGAAGATTTCGAAGGTGAAATACGTAAGAATCAAAAATCAATATTACCAGCAAGTACGTATCACCTCATCGAGTGCATGACAGAACTGAACAAGTAGCTAAAAAAATAGCTGTATGTATTACCTGCTGTCACAATCCATTAAATGAAGGTACACACGTATATACATGTATTGAGCTTGTACAAAAAGAATGTGACATGTTCTAAGCTAACAAGACAGGTGCCTTATACAATATGATTTTCAATCTGTCACCAGAGGTTTCATTCATTAATCTGCTTGTTTGTTGTTGAAAACCGCAAAACTTTGACCTCATGTCATGTCACTCTGTTTTGTAGAAATATGTAGACACTGTACATCCTCCGGGAGTTGAACAGCCGGTGTGGACAGATTTCCCGAATATAAACTCTTGATATATAAAACAGTGGTTTGCTGTTATTTTACTACTTTGTTTCATAAACAGAGGCATCAGCTTTATGGCATTAGACATACATGACAATTTATTCTAAACTCCTTTTTGTATAGCAATTCCCTTATGGTGTGCATAAGTACATTCCTTCATACTACACACATACTCCTGTATTTACACGATAACAGAAAAAGGGCGAGTTTCATGATGTTTCTGTGGTACTTGTAGATACATATAAGGAGTTTTGTAATAATAAAGTAAATAAACATGAGGCAGTTATAGATAAACATACGGGAAAGGGCAGCGACCGAATTCTGATAAAAGCTTCCTATGAACATGCACATACAAAACATAGAACTCCTTATTTCGCACAAATGTGAAGTTTTTTTGCCATTTCATACTAACACAAAACGTAGAAACTCCGCAGGTAGAGGTTTATTTTAAATGGTTGACTCCAACTTGTCTAAGAGAAAACTGCATTTCGTTATGATTGCATGCAAGTGCACAATGTTGTGGTTTTCTTCGGGATTTAGAAGTCAGAAGAAATGCTTATCTCGTTACTCGTGACGCAAGACGTGCTCTATTGATAAGAAAGAAAGAAAGTTACCCAATTGAATATTTTGTCAATTTGCCCTGTTCGTGTACGAGTTTTAAATGAGGACTTTGGCCCCTGTGGCTTTCATCTCCTTTTCACCGTCAAGACTAGGGCAATGTTTAGTTCATTTCTTTACAAAATTCTACGCTATGCGGGCGGATTGATTTTATTTCTATGTAACTTCAACGTTTAACTTATCAACGCAATACTAACATGAGCGGACACAATACACCTTGTACTTTTGCACTGCCCAAAAACCTTTCGACACTCTACTCCAGGATTAACCATGCAAAATCAGAAAGAGAATCGGAAATTGAATCATTTGCATGACTTCTTGTTCCAGATGCCCTTAAAACGCATGAAAACGAATAAAGTATCCCATTTTATGGCTAGGCATATTCATTTCATAATTTAATTCCAAAACCTTATACAAACGCAGTAGTCAAGTAATAAATTAAGCTTGTTCCATGAGAAATTCCATGTTAATTTAATTAGGACACGCGATTACTTAATAGCTATACCCATGGATGTTTGTTCGACCGAGGTAGTAATTGACTATCCTCCTGTATAACTAGCTTATAATATTGCAAACTTATAAAACAGCTGCAAAGATCGTAAACTCTGTTATGAAAAGTTTACGAGTGTCTCAGAACGTGGTCTCTGACTTGTCGGAACCTCATCACTTTGTAGGAAACTATAAACTAACTTGGGTTAGTCCATTGTGTGATGGGCAAAGTGTAAATTTTACGAAGTGAAGGACGTTACCTACTACAGCTTTCTTATGCATATTCAAGCACTTAATAATTTTATACAGTTATACTGGTAGTTACTTATCAACTATACTGCAATGAAAGCATTCTTTGTAACATGCTTGTATTTTAACCGTAGTATATCAAATGTGAAATTCAGTTACAAACTTTTTCCCGAAAGGAGGAAATGAAACCAGACCAAGCCAAGTTTGGAAAAACTCAAGAAGGTCTTATTAGACTTTTAAGCTTCGTAATACTTCATCACATGAAGAGAAGATGATGAGACTTATTGCATGTATTAGACAGTAATGAAAATCTTACAGGCATCTGCTATACACACACACATAAATCTAACAATGCGATACTCATGGGGTAAATGACAGGCAATATTTAGGAGCATTCTTCAACACAAAGCTACATGTAATGTACGAACACAGAGATTGCTTCGTTCTACCCCTACGGAAACTAAAACCGTCCATGTAAGACTAGTTCAGTGTGCTTGTTTAAATAAGTGACAGTTTTTGAAGATTGTGTCAACGAGTTTTTCCTATGATATACCTACGCTTTATAAATTTTCTTGACATGCCTATACTAAACATCGGGCATATCTATAGCGTATAGCTAGATACTCTAGGTATGTGCATATAGCACATTCGGAAAAACAAAAATGAATACCTAATACATAAAGTACTCTTCATTAAATGAGTCTTTACTAATGCGTTCACTATCCTATAAGGCATATTATACTAATCTATCCTATATAGGAAATTTATACAAGGATTTTTATGCACGTGCTACCTGCATATTTTTTACCATATAATTTTCTGTCTAATCTTCTAAGAGAAATGAGTTGGATATGACTAGGAGTAAAACCATCTGCAAGTAATTATGATCATTTCCCACAATTTTCATTCTTTTGTGTATGCAAATGCAATTTGTTGCATACTCAACTCACTGTATGCACAACAGACTGTTAGACGACTTATCTAATTTTCTACCATCATTTGTCATTGTCTTATTGCAAAAAACACCCGTGTTTCAAAAATTACACTCTACAGGACCCCGCCCACCCACAAAGATAATGAGGGTTCCTTTTTACAGGAGCGTTACTACCGCTTTCTTTTCACAGCTAATATTCGTCTTCTTCTTTCATCCTTCGTAATATGGATGTAATTCTCTTTTGTCTCACAAGCCTTACCTGCACACAAACACATACTACACACATATGGAGGAGGAAATTAAAATATTTTCTCAATTAAAACAAAACTACCCATTGTGATTCAAGTAGTAAACTGCAGAATTCGTTCAAGTTCAATTAATGACGATTGCTTTTTTCATTAAATTTTAGGTGTCAACTACCTCCGCAGGCACATCTTCCTCGTCCGGTCCAACTCTCACTCTACAGACCAGCGCTGCTACTCAGACGACGGATGCCCGTCAACTCCACGCTCACCATGTGGCCCAAATACAAACAATTGACGTCGCTTGCGGCAAAGAACGAATGACTGTTCGTGTCACTTTCGATCAGCCTTTTGACGGTGTCATCTACGCCAAGGTATATACACGTAATGCGTTTTCATGGTTCGATCATGATCATGACTGATGAATTATTAATTCGTCTATGTTGTGTTATAAGCAAATAAATAGGTGCATACAGAGTACATAGCGATGCTTTGACAAAATAAAACAATAAAGGAATTAGAGAACAAACATGAAGTATGAGTATAATTCATACGTACATAATAAGGCGCTGTATAAAGCGTCTATGTAGTATTTGTGTTGTACATGGTATGTATTATAAGAAGTAATGTCAATTCTATTCACGCCTTCAACTGAACCTTTTGCATGAGACGATAATATTACACATCAAACTCAGATACTACTAAGACTGTTCTTTGAAAATTATTCCCACAAGTATAGAGGTACATGCTTTAAGTGTCTAGTAATAACAGTAGTTTACACTCAGTTATTTACAAACAACTTTCTTTATTCTTTGATATGTATGCGAAAATAAAGTTTTAAGAACTATCATCATTATCGTTATACATACATACTTGAAAATGCGAAAGGAGTACTCTGTCCTAGTTATTAATTTCTTATTGTGTTTTTCAGTTCACACCACAACGTGCAAAAAATTGTTTTTGTTTTTGTTTGTATATGAACAAGAATTAAGTTTGTGATGCATGTAAAAATTTATATGCACAGACTGTCAAGTTTACTGTTCTTATTTTTATACTTGTCCAGTGCGCTACACACAACTACCTGTATTCATTGTACATATGAAATTAGGTAAATACATGTACGAGTATTAATAGTAAGAACTTTTATGGAAAATACTTTTTCTTTTATTTTGAAACAACATAATGTTTATTGTGTTTTTACATGTCTAGGGTCATTACACTGATCCGAGCTGCAGATTCACGACACCAAAGTCTGGTCAGAAAATGTATCAATTCGATATGGTCGTTGGGCAGTGTGGTGTTTCGTTCATCGACTCTGGTTTGACAAGTGGGGGAAATGCTTACGTTGAAGGTATGATCGTTGTAATTTTGGAGCCGGGAGTTCAAGAAGCCTGGGATGCTGCTCGTATCATCCGTTGTTTGTGGGAAGGCAATATCGATCAAACTGTCTCCTTTCCGTTGAATGTCAACATGCTGGATTCCCAAACTTTGACTTTTAGTGGTGACACAGCTTCTGCTTCGTTGGAGATTCAGGTTTAGCCTCTCAGACTTTTTTCATTTTGTTTTTACACATTGGACCACCAACTGAGTTCCAAAACACAGTACAGCTATACCTACTTTGCTCACTCTCACTCTCTTACTTACTATGAGTCATGATTTCCAGCTCTTACATCTCCTACATACTACATAACATTTTACTACATGATTACATGAACATTCTCACTACGTATTCTAGTCAAAGTTTGCAAAACGTAAAATCTCCGCCTATGTATCATTTATTCAAATCAAATCACAGAAACTAAAACTTAGAAGGTCAGTTAATGTATACCTGGAAGCATTTTCATAACACCTTTGTTCAATATAAATGTAGTTTTCAGGCTCATGAAATGCTAAAGATATCCTGATTTACATAATTCCTTGGTACTACTGAATGTTGAATTCCAAACACTATAGCGCTTAACTTGACAAGTTTTTGCTTTGAGTGTTCAGACATGTTTATAGCATAATCATTTCTACGGATTGATACTGGTGTCTAGTTTATTATTGATGCTTTGTAAATTCCTGTTAGCTCTTACTTTGTAAAAGAATAAAGGAAGTATGACCCGATTGACATGGTCTAGTTCTGTGTACCTAGTACCTAGAAGTCATTCTCAACTCCTTTGATCTTGCGTACGTTCTGCAAAATGAAGAAATCAAAAGTGTAGATCTTGGTTTCACAAAACCAAATCTGTGACTGAATTACCCTCGTGTACAGTGTACAGCAACTAAAGAAAAAACGATCCAGATATCGCACAAAGTGTATTATAATATTTTAAGTCAAAACAGCCTACATCAAATACATTGGTACGTGTGTGTGACAGGGAAACAAAGACCCTTATTACACACAAGGTGAACAATCAAATTTACCATTCATGTAAAGCACGTGTACCTAGATATTAGTCTCCATATCCGGATGCAATACGTTTCATCATGGTAGCAGCAATAACTGAGATCTTTGAGCTTGACAATACAAAATCGAAGAATAAATAGGTAGTACTCCTACCATATATGAAAGCAAGTTCATCATAAATACGTACAGGTCTGTTTAATATTCACATACCTAAACACAAAGATAAATCTTTTGCACATGCGAAAAGTAACCGTAAACAACTTTGATCAGAGCATAAATACTGGTACAGGTATACCATTTAGGTAGTATTTAAACTAGGTACGAAATGTCAAGTCAAGAGTAAGGGAAGGTACCGCCCAAGTAGCGAGACTGTCTTTGCATACACAAAACCATAATAGGAATCCGGAACGAAAAGAATTTGTGGATATGAATAGAAGGATCGTGAAATGCGTTTCTTTATTCATACAGGGTAATTCATCATACTGCTGCAAAAAAGGTCAGAAGTCAAAATTTAGATACACACGGGTCGTCCTCACTATTTACCAATAAGTTGCAATGACCCACTCTACATTTGCACTCATCTGCGATCTGAACCATCAAAGGGCTCCGAGAGTCAGGAGAGAGTGCATTCCAATTCTGTTAATATTCCACCTGATTGCATCGCATCTCTTTGAAGTTTCTTCAGTGTGTCTTGTACTTATGCATAACTAATCGCCAGTAAATAACTTGCAAGTGAGGGAGTAACTAAGAAAACTAATACGGGCTTATTCTATTGAAGTTTGATAATTAGAACTGATTGAGCACTGTAAGTATTAATGTCTCATGCTTTTATGTAGCCCATGTGCAATACTCTGTGTTCATCTTCATCTGTCATGTCAAACTCATTGTACTCTTCTGAAGGTAGTATACTCTGCGAGCATAACCTACATATGTTATGCTACCTAATTATTATGGATTATCCTTCACCTACGATACACTTAGGTGCTTTTATTTTTTACGTAGGTAGATGATAATATGATATGATAATCGGACATGAAATCGAAGCTAACACAATATCTCGGCTTTTATTGGGATTACATTAGAATACCTAGGTATAGTAACTTCGAGTATCTTTAAACACATGTTTTTGAAGTATGATGTACATTAATATAATCTGTACAACCTATAGGACCTAGCTATACTGCGTGTATGGTTTCATATAACTGATTCATAAAACAAAGCTCAAACGTTCAAGAAAAGGCTGATGACGGCTGTAAAGATAATAATAATATGAGCAAATTAAACGGAACGTCTTCATCTTGTCATGTCATCATGTCATGTGTATAAGGAGATATGAATTAAATTCAAGTCAGCAGAATTCTTAATCTGAATTCTTAGTCCACCCTTTACAATGATACCCTACAAAGCTTCATACTTTGCAAAGAGTGAATACGTTCTGTAATGATATATCGTTACATTGCGATTGTACTATACGGCAGAATTTTGTCAACCCCCTTTGATAAAAGACAATATTTAATATTGCTTACAAACGTATGGGATTTCGAGTTAATTATAATATATGCAGTTTTCGGCTGAAAGAAACACTAGTTTACAAATACAATTCTACAGAGCCTACTTAACTCTTAAGCTTTCCAAGCACTCCTTTATGTACTTAACTGACATTCTGCTAGCATTCCCAGAACTATCCCTACTCCAGTGTTTAACATGATGAAAACAAAGGATGTTTTAATACGAAAATATACAATAGAGACAAAATAGAATGAATGAATGTATTAAGGATAATATGACTCTTCTAAGAGATGTTGTCATTAGAATGAGACTACAGTCCTTTGTTTTTGAGATCTTTGTCTTGTCTGGTTCTGAGATGTTGCAGCTTGAAACACAAAGCGTCGAGGGTAAAAACTGTAAACTGTGAAGCATTTTAATATAGGAAGGTATCTCTTCCGCTCTTTACTAAAGAAACTATAAAGACCGAAGATGTTCATGCAGAAGACTGCATGTTGTGCAGGTAGTGGCGTATCAAGTGTGCAATCTCTCTGTTTGAGATCCTTCTAATGCCACTACCCTACATTTTCAGTAAGGATAACATCAGAGCGATAATATTTCCCTGTTGTTCTTCTTCTTCCATAGTTCTGCAGTATCTACTTTTCTCAGCTGCACGAGAGTTGTTTTGAATAACGGTGCTTGGTTTCAAAAACAGAAGAAAGTAAATCCCATCTCATCCTAATGCACATAAACAATTACACTTACCTGTATAAGCGTCTATATACTTGATGCATGGGAAACGAATATATTTAGGCTCTGCCTGTAGTATTTATATGCACAAAAGTTAATGTAATCTCCAAAATTATGCTCAACTCCCTTGTAACAGGTTCCACTATTACTTTAGAGTTTAGATACGCTTCATTGTGATTCATGGTATATGGCATACATATATACGTGTATATAGAAGTATGTGTACTTACACGAGACTGGAGAGCTATTTTGTTAATACATCTCTGAAAAAAATTGTTGTTTGTTATGCGTATTGTTGTGCTCATAAGTATAGCAATTAGCATAATTCCTTCGTTTCACTGTTCACGAGCAAATTGCATATTTTTATGGGCATTTTCCTTCGGTGAACACATGCCTTGCCTATTTCATCTGTATATCTGTACGTAAATATAAATTCTACTTTATCTCAAGCGTTTCAAAATAAATATACGTTGGTAGGTTGAAATTGAAAGGCCCTGTACCCATAATGGACTAAATATGTAATACTATACGAAAGCATACTAGCAGGCAATGCCTATGTGTATTACAAGAGTTCGAGTTTCTTAGAAAATAGCTAGTCACAACTTTTCCTTAAATAACAGAACATGAGTATCCTATTTATAATGTTCGCGAAGAAGAGCGTTGTTGCTTGTGAAACTTTAGGGAATTGTAGTAGCAGCTAGTGACATACTTTTAGGACATGCAGACACCTTGGTAAGTATCTAGGATTTGAAATAAGCTAGAAATATCTCACTTGACAAGTACTAAATCAAAAAGTCAGTGTCAATTACAACAATGCAAAGAGATTCCTATTGACTTGTAGATTTTACTTTTTATCTTCCTTTTAAACACATACACACTCCTTCCTGGGTTATTGGTGTGGCATGTGGGTTGATTATTTTTCAGTGCACCGGATTCACATTACTATTAGTACTATAGAGAATAGACACGGAAAGGGTACACGACTTTTGTTATTGACGACGACAGTAGCACACTGCTGGTGTCATTAGTTCCTGTAGTGTTGGCTGTCAAAGCCAAAGCCATACACACACTGACCTACATACATACTACTCAACTCAAATAAACGCAGGCTGAGATTGAACGCTCTTCTTTACGTGTTGCAATTGTGTGAAGAGTTGGGAAACTAATATAACCCTGTGCGTGCCCTAGTCGTGTACTTGACTTGAACCGTCTAGACTTGACATTTTTAGATTTGCTTCTGCAATTGTCTACTATTTGTTTCTTCGGAATCACTCAGCACAAATGCTACCTGTCTTTGCACAACTTACTTCTTTGTAAAAGTGTGTGCTGTAAAATGCTGATATAGTAATTAGCTATGTATTATGTATCTATTTGTTTGTATATAAACGTCTTGTGCTTTACAGCTTTTAGTACACACACAAAAAGTAATGGACATGAACACTTATTGAATGTGACTGAGAAAATGTCCCGTGGAGCAAATAACGTACGTAACGTGTCACTCTTAAGGAGCATCAGATGCGAAAAGACTCCTCAACTGATTTTATCTCTCAAAGGTGTTCTGAACAAAAAATATTGATCTCGCTTTTAGAGTTTCTACACGAGCAAACAATCTCGGGTCACTCGTGTAGAAAGTTTGAAATTATGTGTGTGTGTCAAATGAGCAATGTGGATCTATGAAGAAATACCTATGTAAGATCAATATATCATTGCGATCCTTATTAAGAACACGAGTTTAGATTTTTATCATTAGAACTAGTCCTGTTCCTAATTAACATGTTTATTAGTTTCTGCCTGTTACCTTGCATATGCATTTGACTTTTGATCTTGATTTGATCCTTTTATTACAACTTGCCTAGCCTTGGCTTCTTGACTGTTCTAGTTTACTTGACTGACGTTTTAATGTCCTGGTAAATGTATATTAGTTATTTTAGATTTATACTGGTGTGTGTTGCCATTTGTGCATTGTGTGGGAGTAGATACGTTCGGTACATACATTGGATGTTTAAACGTAAACGTGAATTTACACGCAGACAGGACATGTTATGAAGTCAGGAGGATGTTTTATGGTCCAAGTTATATTCACAACTCATAATATACAAAATGGAGCATAAATTCACTTGAGGATTGCTACAAGATAATATTTACACAGAATGAGCTATCAAGGTCCGTTTACAGTGCCTTGTTCTGTTCATCGTGATTTCTATATACCTAGATGCCTTACGAACTTCCAATAATACCTACAGACGTAAATTTCCAAATGTACTGAACATAATTTGGGTATTTAGCATAACATTGCCAGTAGCATGTAAAAATAGTTTATCAACGCAGATGGTTCTCTTGATTATGTGCATAACAACGGCTTTGTAACTTTTCTTTCTTCTCCTACTCTCGCAAATACTAAAACCGTCGAGTGACAGCCTAAGCCTCAGTGGAACCTGGCAACTGTAATAATTATATAACATACATACCTACCTACTATACACTAGTACATGCATTCAGCATCGCAGGATCTCCATGCATTCAACTTTCAAGCATACTATTCCATTTATAAATATTTTCGTATGTTTTTAACCGAGTTCATTCTATTTCACGTCAAACGAATATATCCAATTTGAATCATTTCTTCATGGAGTTGTTAGGTACTTGTCAGCTCGTTGACGTTAAAATAACGATGTCTCTGTGTGAAAGTAGAAATGTGATGAGATGAACTTCCAACATTTTAATGACTTACCGCTGTTAGGTAAGTTAACTGAACATGCAGATTGTTAATATCCCGCTGTTTCTATGTGTGGGGGCCCACCCACGTCACGAGTATTCTTTGAACACAATACAATCTTTATGCCTATATACCTAACCAAAGGATGTCAGTTACGCGTTGTGTAATTATCGTAACGGAAGTAGAACCAAAAATACTTTTCTTTTCGGTAGTAGCGAGGGTATTTGTCACTGGCGCAATAAATTGTATTTTCTCTTTACTTTCACTAGATCCGAGTTTCTTGAAGATAAAGAAATAAAGCAAGTTAGTGGGAAAGATCTGCGAAAGCAAAACTCACGAACGAACGTGTGCATGTAATGGGCGAATGTGGTAATACATGAGCAGCATGAACTAGGCAAACCTGCTGTACTGTACCTACTATTTTCAACAACCACAATCTGATATATGGACGAAACGTACAACTTGTACTAATCCGTAGATTCACTCTTGTACAGAGGGTGAATACTCCTATTTTGTTCACTATAATTCCGCGATTTTGAAACCCGGGAATGATTAGGCGGGTAAGGGGTTTTTGTCATTGTAAAGTT
>JABASD010004135.1:0-16714 GCA_019776165.1 Pogonognathellus flavescens
AAGACAGCCGACAATCCGTAATAGCTAGTATTATGCTGTATAATTTTTGTGCACGGACGACAGACAGACGGACGGACGGACGGACAGACAGACGGACATTAATAGCGTTCCTATTAATACATCTTGCGATGCATTAATAAGCGGTTGTACCAAGGGCGTAACAAGGAGTCTGAAATGTGGGTTTCAGAGGTTTTGCAGAGTCTAATAGTTAAAAAAATTAGCAAACCGAATTTAAGATTTTTGTCCCATAATCCCGTTTTTCCTGAATGTTGCAAGGCTTTATAGCCCGGTGATCCCACACGTAGACACGCCCTTGGTTTGTACTGTATGTATTTTGAAATTCCTATTATCTTTGTATTGTAGCATTGTAGGTGCACCGTGCACTGCAATGCAATTGAAATGCAATGTTAAATAAATAGCTACTAACTCACCTGGAAGATAATGGTAAGAGTTTGAAACATAATTTATCAGAACCAACATGAAGTTTAACGCAACTGGTAATAAAATTTGCTTAAAAAACAACGTATTTTTAATGATAATTGTAAAATGATATTTTATTTGCTTAAATTAGGACATACAATATCCATATTGTGCACCCAATCACACATGTCAACTCATAAGCTGTCTACATTAATTACTGTCATACAGAATATAACTGTAAATGTAATGTTGTGGGTAAGTCAAAAATAAAAAACTGACAAAAATTATCAGTAATTTTAATGAACTTTATATTTTTCATTTCATACTGCTGCACTGCAGACTACCCGCATTGTAACATTTCTGCCTTACCCACAGCGTACAATTTCTTTCAATTTCTTTGCAAACGGTAACACAATGTCTGATCAAACATGTGGAGTCACTTTATTATTATAGATTTACGTTATAGATAGCTGAAGAAGGAAAGAATTGTTTAGAATCGAATGGATCTTTGTGGGACACCATATGCCGCACTGGGTTGCTGGGCGAAATTCCCATTGCTGTTTCCAGGTCCAGTTATGTAATTTCCACCACCTCCAGCGCTGTTTCCAGAGTTGGCATTGTTATGAGACTGTTGGCCACTTCCGCTTCCACCGGATCCTCCAGCTCCACCATTTTCGTTTCCTCTCAAGAAATAAACTGTGGGCTTGGGGGCTGCTCCTGGACCTTGCAGTTGGAAGTTGGAGTCCACTGTGTGTTTGTTCTTCTGGGGTAAGACGTAAATAGTTGCACCTTGAGCTCCTGCAGCGTTTCCGGTGATTTCTACCTTGTGGTTGTAGTGGTAAGAAGGAGGCTGGACAAAAATGACTTGCTTTTGACCCCCTGCGGCAGAACCCGACACTTTGTGTTGCTGAGTTTCAGAAAAAGTGTCTTTGGAGAGTTTGCAGAACACTTTGGAATCTCCAACATTAGTTCCTTCACTGGAACCACCGGAACAGGCATTAAAGAAAAGTCTTAAAATATCTTGCTCTTCTCTTTGGCTCAGAGTTCCCACTCCGGCGTGGGCTACGGCCAAGGCAGCTGCAAAAACCTGTAAAAATAAAACAAAAAGTAGTAAGGTGATTTCTATTGGTAGAGAAATATTATTTAGTCACTTAAAATTCCAAAAAACTGTTAGAAGAATTTCTAAAATTTGGAAGTATGAAATTCAGATTTAGTATTTTTTATCTAAAAGTGCTGAAAAATTACCACGAAAAACTTCATTTTATAAAGTTAGAAAAGCTTTGTAAAAATATTTTTACACTTAGAACTGTTAATTGGATACTGTTGGTTTTGAGCTTAAATGTTTGCCTTTTTATACCAAAATGCTTTCTGTTTCATTAGCGTTAACTGGCACACTGCTGCAATTATGACTGGCATTGGACGGAAAATATCTCTATAAATATTATGGACAGTTATTAATAAATACCGTTTGGTGCAACGTTTACAGTCTTGCACTCCGAGTTAATATTGCATACAATGAGATTGGTAAAGATGTTGGTGGTGTAAACAAATATTAATTTTGTGTTAAGTGCATACAACTTTCTTGCAGTAGTAATTACTTAATAAAAAGAACTTAAATTTAGATTTACCTAATATTATAGACAGAAGGTTCTGTCATGAGAAAATTAAAATGTTGTGCTCCTTGCACAGCAAGACTGTGGTACACATCATTTCTTCATTACTAACAGTTTTTTGCAAAAATTATCTTGTTGGTTAAGGTTTGTTCATTGAATGAATCCATCAATGCACATCCATAATACACAACAGCAACAAAATAATTTGACTGATCCACTGACGCTTTTACTAACTAGAGCTTCAATTACTCTACAGCTAATACGAACGAAGGTAAGTTATTATGAAGACTCATGACAAGTCAAAGAGAAGAGGTATTACTATCTATTAATAATTTCTTATTTAATTCATTCATGCATATAAAATGTTATAAAGGCTTGAAATTTAAATTGTCTAAACTGGATATTTTTATTGACTAACAAGCTCACAATTATATCTACAGGAAGTATTTTTGGGTTGAATTCATGATTGAATGATTAACTGATGGGTACTTTATTACATGAACATTGGCTTTTATTGAACCCCTGTATGTTGAACTTGCAATTTGGTTGCATATGATGTGCCATTACGTGTCAATATGCTAGAATATCCTATCTTGGTTCCTATCTTGACAATTAATTATTTTTAACAAGCTTTCTGTTTAGTACCTACAGGGAAGGAAACAGTATTGTTTAATTAATATGAAAATGATCTTATATAAGGGTTTTAAAAATCATTTGTTAGTAATGCTACGAAGGAGAAATTAATGTATTGCTTACGAATATGCATAACGTAAAAGATATTATTTTTCTTGTTAATTATGTAAGCAGATGCGTAAGTAGTATAGTGGAATACAAACTTATTGTCCATTTTTAATCACGCAATCAAAATAATTTCTTATAACAATAAGGGAAATATTAATATCCCAATGAATGCTTTCAATTGCCAGTGAAAGCCCTGGTGTATATATTAGAATAAGAAATATGAATGATGCAGAACGATGATACAACCTACAGTACCTCTATACTCATTCAAAAATATGATTCATAAATATGATTTGTATACACAGGTTATAACGATACTTTCATCCGAAAATAACTGTTACCACCATTATGAAGAGACATGGTAAAAAGTTTGATTTATTATCACTCATTAATTAGTATAAAACATTTTCTTTGATTTATTAAGGTGATATCGTTCGCTGATGTAGTAGGAATAATTTTATGACCCAGGCAGTACCCAAAAACTGTAATTGGTAACTTATGTTGTAGGATTGACCTTGAATTTATTGAATGTATACGTTCCGAAAAATAGTAAGTGTAAGGTACAGTGTAAAAATCACAATTTGATATATTAATAAAAATGGACATAAAATTCTCTAAGCTTCGGGAAACCGAAATCTGCCACCCCCACCACCGTTATTTCCGGTAGTGGACCTCACAGGAGGAGAAGGAAAGAAGCTTTGAGAATTTTTTGCTACACGAGTTCTTCCGCTATTATTATTGTTATTATTATTAACATTTGCAACTTTATCGTTGATATTACTACTGCTGCTCCTCGTTGCTCTATTGTCGCCAATTATACTTTTGTCTTTAAGAAAAAACACTGTGGGTTTATTCGGTTGTGTCTGTCCGTTTTGGTTGAAAGTGGTTTGCAAAGTGTGAGTATTCTTTTGTGGCAGGACATAAATGGTCGTTTTCTGAGCAGGATTTCCTTCTCCGTTTAATACAAGTTGATGTCTGTATTGCACCGAAGGTGGCTGAACGAAAACAACTTGTTTCTGCTCTTTTCCAGGGGAAGACAAATAAATATTGTGATCTTTGTTTTCCATGAATGACTCTGTGGATGCTTTACAGTAAACAAGATTATTTCCCAGAAGTGCAGGTAGATTATCACTTCTAGTGCGGCCAGCACCACAAATTTCTTGCCATATTGCCAGCACTTCTCGTTCGTCATCTGCTGTCAATTCTCTCACACCAGAAAGAACAGAGGAAACACAAGCCATGAAAACCTGTTGAATACAACCCATAAAAATTATTTTAAAACTAATCGTATTCATTCCTACATATGCAAATTACATGAATTTTTGTTAAATGCAATTAATTAACGTATCTCTATAGACATATTGGAATTTTGGCTTACTAGTATGCTCTTCATTTTGACTGATGGCTTGAATAATAAATTTTGTCACATATAAGTTTGTAGATTGTTAAAAATTGAATAAACCTATTGCATTGTTGTTATTAGACGGAAAGATTGATTTGAATAGAATCAGATTTTTTCTGCGTCTACTGCTTTTATATAGAGAGAGCGATAGAAATGCAGATTGCGAATGACTACGACATTTATTCATGTCGTAAGAAATGAGGACAAATACTTTAAAGGCTTCATTACTGATTTGATTACTAATCCTCCTAATACCTGTTTTTTAACTCACTCCTATGCAATGTGCCCACATCACACCCAAATCTTCATTCTATTGCAACACATAAACTTATTACATATACCTCCTGTAATTCTACTTATTTATTATCTGGAAAATAGATCATTTTGTAATAACAACAAAAACATCACAACACTACTCGAGTCTTATTTGAAAACTGTTGTCTTGTATAACCTGCCTAATATGAAGGTGTAGACACTACATGTGCATAGTGTGGCCTAATCAAACACGCACATCCCAAGTACCTAGTCTGTGTGCACAAGTTGCACTTTTATTCTGTTTTGACACTAAATACCATCGTTTACACGCATGCATGTACCATAATTGTTCATGTATTGAATTATCATTATTTTATTACCAATTACATACAAAATGGTGTTGATGAGTTGAGAAATGCATCAATATTTAATATCATATTTCATAATCATGAATATCACTATTGATGTGTGCTCTCTTATTTTCTTGTACTCTAATTTTCATGTAAGAACATTAAAATCTGAATAAGGAATGTTCAACTACCTACACTATATGACAAACAGCATGTTTTAAGAAAATCACTTTCTACATAGGCACATGTGAAGAAAGATCTTTGCAAAAAATAAAAATATTTCTCTAATTCTCTAACTTACATCAAAGTGATGTTGTTGTTATATCTCTCACGATAAACATAATCATACCTAGTAATTATTACTAATGATATTGTAAAATAATTGGGATTTATAAGTATTGAAAAATCATATATTAAATATTAAATCGATATGATGGGACTATGTATCTAGTATAAAGGAGATAATAATAATGTGTCTCGTTTTGCAGATTTCCAACACAGCCTTTGATTTTTTGTGGCACTTTCATTTAGAAGGTAAGTAAATGGTAATTATCAACAAAAGTAACTCTAGCCTCTTCTCCTTTGATTTTGCTTCAATTTCAATAATAAAAAAATTATTGTCCTATGCAAGTACTTGCATTATGGTTGTTCTATACTCAATAACACAGTTATACATTTTTTCCTTATATAGAGCATAATATATTATTATTAAAGTCTGAAAAAATAAATCGTGTAATAGAAGAACCTAATCATGTCAGACAAGAATTACAGGTTCACAGTTTAATTTGTAGGTAGTCGACCGATGTTTTTTATTAGTGATTGTTTGCACGTAATTTCTTCCGATTCACACAAGAACCTTTAGAAAAAATCAAATATAATGTGTAATAAATTACATGTTATTACAATATGAAATTCAATTTTATGTAGGTATTCACATTGATTTTCTTTATATCATATAAATAGTATACTCTTATAAGAGTAGTAAGTGCATAAAGGTACATGACTGACACGACAGTAGTTGTATATCATTTCGTCTGCTACAAGATGTAGAGAGAAGTGCTTCTCCTCGCCCTTCACCAAAAAAGAAGTTCTTCTATTGCGACTTCACATCGACGACAACCGAACACGTCTTTCTTTGTGAAATTGAGCTAAACATCTTAATTGCAAACGTTTAAGCTAAGAAAAAAGTGGCTACATTGGTCAGTACCAACCATACTGTAAATTAAATTAAATTTTACTTTGGTTTAAATATTTGCAATACAATAACATTCTTGTCGCTCATAAATATTCCCTTATAATCAATTTATAAAATAAGAAAATTATTTAATTAGATTCCAGTTTGTCTTCTGCTGAACTTTGTACTGAGTGAGTCAGTTTCACTCGATGTTTTAATGCTATTGGCTTTCATTTCAAATGACATGATCTGAAATAATTTATTCTGCTTGTTAAAGTTACAACAATTAATGTTTAATTGACTGTACCTAAGCTAATACTGGATTACCCAGAGCCTATTAACCATAATGAAGTAATATATTTAAAAGTGGATTATGAACCAGAGATAGTGCAGTATGTTTTGACGGCAAATGGATCTGATCTTCGAATGTGTTTTACAATTTAGTGATGCTTACGTGTTGCGTGTATAAAACATGGCACTATATAAGAATAGATTTTGCTCATCTTGTCGTGTAATTAAATTACATTTTTATTCTAAGTACTCGTTTTAAGCGTAGTGAATGTTTAAACATACCTGCGCTATTATAATTTATGATGTATCTTGAAATCAAAAACGTTGTAAATTCATTTTTCTGTGACACAAGGTAGTTCATAAAATATAAACACTTTATTTTCATTTCAAGCTTTCGATCAACTCTTTGACCTTCTTCAGGAATATAACTACCTTTTGAATACGTCAGTTGTTAGCATTCCATAATTATTAAAGATTAGAAAACATTCGTGGTATAAAATTTATATGATCTGATTTTTTAGAAAAATTCTTTTAGTCATCTTAAGACTAAAAAATAAAATAAATACTCTTAAGACTTTTCCAACCTCCGAGGTTGGAAAAGATCTTAATAAGAGTATTATTATCAAAATCGTTGTTAATCTGAACCAGTTTAAAAAATGAAAATTCTGGTATACTCATGAAAAATTGAAGATCTAATTTAAGCATGTACAATACAAAATAATTTGGCAAAGTGTCTTTATAAAAGTATGCAATAAAAATAAATGCTATGGACATCCAATTGTTTTGTGTAGCAGGAATATTCTTCTGTCTCTCGTAAGGCCTTTGCGCTTGCTTGTTGTCTGTTTCTCGTGGTAAGTTCATGCCGTTAAAAAGTGAGTGCAACTTTTTGCTACAGGTACTTTTTCATTGTGATTTTTTACTAACCATTGTTTGCGATATTTACTTGAGCAAACTTTAACCCTTTTGGTGTCTATGTACAGTTGTGAGTGTACTGTGCATTACACTACATGAATATATTGTGGATATTGTAGAATATATTTGAGCAAAGGAAGCTCGACTGGAATTACAATCTCCTCAGAGGAACTCACTTCTTTTTATCTTTCATTTCGTATAGCTTGCGCATGGAATGCTTCTTTAGAGCTTTATATTCTACTTTGTGTTTGCATCTATAGAAAATAAAAGTTGTTTAGCAGGTTGTGAAATTGCAGTCTACTTACGCTTTTATCGAGTTACGTAAATGAATGAATGAATGATAAGAGGGTGATGGCAAAGTAATAAAGTCATTTAACTGCATTGCGTGCCAAACTGAGACACAACAATGCAAACCAACACTCGTACAAATTAAAAACGAAAAATCATTCCTTTTGTCTTCTAATTATGATTTAGTGCTTTCCTAATGAATTTAACATGTCAATTCTTTATCGCCCTCGTCCTCTGGCTCATCTTCACTTCGAAGGAGGTGTGCGATGTAACTTGCAATGTGTAACAATTAGCTTGATTTTGATTTGCGTCAACATGTAATAATTTATATGATGAATGCAATTTGTAACCATTAATGACATAGAAAGAAGAAGCCTCTGTACAAAGAGGGGGTAGACCAAAGGTAAAAGGGTTAGAGGGGTGGTTGATACATACAAAAAATAATTTATTTCCTACAAAAACTAACGGAGTAATTACACAGTGTGAAATTTAGAAGAGGTTTCAATTAAAAGGGAAAAAAGGCTTTGATAAAATTTCGCGTCTTATCATGGCACAGGATGACTAAAAGAATTTTTCTACAAAATCAGATCATATAAATTACAAGCAACTATTAATAATAATAATTAAATATTAAATGACTAATATTTTTGAAATCATGGTGCAGCACGACAACACATTGATGATACACGTATGATATTTCTCGATGTTGTTTGAGCATTCGGAAGGATTCTCGTTTTTTGTTCTTAATTGACTTTGTGTTTAAAAATAATTAATTTAAGCGTATCCAGCCTTTGGGGGAGCGTATCTGTATCCGGAGTCGTCCTTCTTTGGAGGAAGATATCCGCCTGGAGGATTTGCGGGTTGAGCTCCGATGTCGCTTTCAGATTCTCCGGGATTGTTCTTCAAGAAGAAGAGAGATGGTTTGATTGGAGTGCCACCAGGTGGACGGTTATCAGTGTAATCAAGGACATGAGAACTCTTCTGGGGCAACACGTAGATTGTGGTCTTCTGTTGTTGTCCAGCTTCTCCGTTGATGACAACGTTGTGTTTGTAGTTGGTGGATGGTGGTTGGACGAAGACAACTTGTCTGGGTGCTTCTGGTGGAGGCTGCACGTTAATCGTATGTTGAACATCTTCATTTAGGTCCTCACGGGAACGTTTGCAATAAACAAAGGTTGAACCGTCGGATCCTTGTTCGGATGCTCCGGCACAGTATAATTGATAAAGACGAACAGCCTCTGCTTCTTCCCGAGCTGTCAAAACTCCTACTCCGGCATATGCTACTGCCACGAGGGAGGCGACGATCTAAAAATAAATCCATATGTAAAAATTTAAACTTTTTCCAAATTTCTACGCGTAAAGACTGAAGAAGATTCTACCGATACACCTCGATAGTATGGAGAAATGCAATTCAATAAAATGCATTCACGCTTATAAATTGTTTTAAATGAATTTAATACAGAAATGCACTTTCTTAAGAAAACAAACACAAAAATGTTGAAAATTCTGAATGATTGGAGCAAAATTGAATTTAAAAATAAGACTTCCACAATGAGATTCGTACAAAGTACACCTCAACGACGTTTTGTTGGGAGACAAAGTTAAATTTATGAATGTGAATGTACAAATCGATAAATTTTATAAACAGGTTGTGTTTGCGTCTGCATTGGACTTATGCAGCTACCTTAGCTTGAGGATAAAAAATGACTACATAATAAAAAGTAAAGCACTCTTGAAGAAAAGGAACAATGGTAGAACTCACCAAAAGAACTTTCATGTTGTCTGTTGAGCTGAATTACTCACAAGAAAATGTAATATTCACAATTCACTGACGAAGGAGCCTTCTTGATGGCAAGAAGTGGTCTGACTGACCAAAGCACGTGTGCTCGCCCTTTTTAAAGGCTCAGATTCTACACAATAACCACCTTGACATAGAAAGTGACAAACGTTTGTTTCAGTCAGTCTGCACACATAAAAAACCCCACAGGGAAAAAAATTTGGTCATTGACAATAACTGAATCATCATCTTCTTCTCATCACCAACAGTCAAAACACAACGTTATCTGTGTATCTCCATGTACCTCAAAAACTCATTCACATATCTCTCAATTAAATTCTGAGCATCTTAACAACATTTTTTATCTTACTTCATATTTAATGAACACAAATCCTCCATTCGTATCACCATCAATATCAAAGACATTCATAGCCTTTAATAAAGCCACAAAAAAGTTCCACGTTCAGAGGAGGTACCTATAATTTAACATTGTCTATTATGTCTATATGTACATAGTCCTACTAATCAATCCCTACATACAAATATATTCTTCCTATATGTACAAATTAAGCATGCGTGCTGTAAAGTGTGGAAGAAGATTGAATAACATGTATAGCATAATATTTGCCACAGTATAGAAAAAGCGGCTTGAATTTTTGTGTGTATTGTGTCACTTATTAAGAATAAAATATAGGATAGGGATTTTATTGTCTTGTTTAGTTTTTTGTGTCGTTTGTGCACATTATGCATTCATGAGGGTGATGTCTCGCGTGATTCTCTTCTTCTCTCGTATTAGCAGTAAATAATAAATTCAGACATACAACACACAGAAAAAATATCCTTAGTACTACTAATTAAACTATTAATCTACGGCTAATAGTTTTTAATTTCCAATTACAGTACATAATAGGAATACGTGTAGTGTGTTGCATGACATTCGTTCTGAACAGCATACCTATGTAATTAGGCATAAAGGAAGATATTAGTATTTCATCTGCAGATTGAATTCATGTGCAGGCACAAGGCAAACACTTCATTTGAAGGAAGGCTTCATATTCTCCACACAATACTGTCAATAGAGTGGATTCTTTGTGGTTTTGAAACGTCAATGACATCAGATATTATTCTACTTGTACTATGAAGTGCACTATTCCACCTTACAGCCGCAGCAAGACCATTTTCAAAAAAATACATACAAAAACAAATACATTACACATATCATTACTGTCCGAGTTGACCTGCCACTTTTCAACAAAGTATATTATACTAAACGCATGCAATTGCTAAAAAGCTTTATCTGTATAGAATCTAATGTTAATTCAATTGCACTATATAGAATTATACTGAACTAATTACTTCTCAATCAAAAGTAACACACAACTGTAGCTGTATAGAGAATATCCTCATAGCCTGTCCAAGTAGTACATAGAACGCCTATTTAACTGCAGAAAAATAATAAAGGACCTTTGACAATTATTATGTTTATGTGTACAGTAGTAGTAGAGAGATGTAATGGAAACCTGTTAGTTATGTGCCATTGTGGAGTTATGTATATAATAAAGACGGAGGGTAAGAGGTGTAACTTACAATTACTGCTGCATCTAACTCTCCGTACATTCATTCTACAATCGCAATGCTTAAAATGGAAATTTAATTCAATTAATGCGTGACCATTGTCTTTGCACGGCGCTGTCAGTCTCATCTTTAGTATATTTCTGTGTACAATTATTATTATTATGGTTAATCCAAAGAAGTGGATCTCTCTCACTCTCTCAGTACAGAAAACACAATGCAGAGGCACAGCCCACACACACTGTGCAGAAAATGATGAAAACAGATTTTAGCATTATAGTCCATAAAAATTATCTACCTACATGCACAGAAAACACTGCGTGTTTACTTTTAGACGTGCCTTTTCAATGTAGAGCATGTAAAAAGACATGGCAAGATATTACAGTTATTATTTATTTGTGTAGACGACGACTTTTACAAGTACAGAGGTGGAAGATGGTGGCCTTCTTAATTCATTACATTGTATTATTATTATTATTATACTTGCTCTTGTGCTGATGTCTCACCTTTTTCCACAATCCTCATGATCATCATTCAGTTTTCTAATGACGAATATGATTTATACGTGTCAATTCACGCTCCCTCTATAAACTCTGTGAACTCTATAAACTCTATGACTCTAGAACATAGGGGTGTTCAAATATATATGCGAGATGCACTATAAATGAAATAATTACAGTACATCGATTATAAAGAGCAGAGAGAGAGAGAAGATTGAATTACTTTGTCGTACTACGACAGAAAGAATATTTTGTAGCTTCCAGGCTTTTCTACATGTGTTATCAATCTTTCATCACGAAAACTGTGTACTATGCTTCTTATCTAATTGCATTGCAGAATGTGCATGTAAAAAATACATAATAAAAAAATCTTTTGGATTATCCTTGCTTTTTTATCTTTGCCTAGATATATGAGTCAAGGCAAGTATAATCTGGGTATAACAAGTGATATTGATATTTCTAACTAAGGAGTGTAACAAAATGCGTAAGATTGCATTTAATTCACAGTGAAGAGAAGACTGTGTGTACTTGTAAAATTATCGTGATGCACATGGCACATACGCACATTCTTAGACATTTCTTAAGTAAACACTAAACATTTTTAGGGAAGATTTACATTTATTGTGTACAAATGTTGTAAATAACGTTTGTGTAGTTTTTTGTGTTGTAAAAGCTTCCTACGAATAAATTAGCACAAAGAATACCTGCAATGCCTGCAAACCAAACAAGGTCTTTAAGAATAAATTTTTCATCGATAAATTTCATT
Source organism: Pogonognathellus flavescens (assembly GCA_019776165.1). NCBI lineage: Eukaryota > Metazoa > Arthropoda > Collembola > Entomobryomorpha > Tomoceridae > Pogonognathellus > Pogonognathellus flavescens. Next base: position 12,062 of record JABASD010004135.1, read on the forward strand.
AAAAATTTCCAATTGCGACGATGCAATATGTCTCGGGGCTCCTGCAAGTTTACATTCCCATTTGTTGAGTGGGCGTCATTGAATTTTCTGACAAATCTCTGCGTAAGCACCTGACAACTGTAAAAATCTCAAGGAGCGAGTCAATTTGATTAAAGTCTTCCTTTTTAGATTTCCCATCTCTCTCCATGTGTTTCTCTGCCACAAACTCGTTTTCGTGTGTTTACAATATTACAATACAATCCACCATTTCGTTTCCATCTCCATATATATCCGCTCACTTCTCCTTTGCACTTGCATTAACAACAGTCGCATGTATATATTGCCTATCCGACTACAGGTGTGTTAGAATTGGTCCATTTGCCTTGTCTTCTTGTTGTGGAAAAGGATAATGAGGTTATTTCAAAATCTACATGAAATTCATCTTTCAGCGTGTGTCACTAACTCGAAAAATATGGAAATAGAGTGGAGTGCATGCATAATACCAACACACTCGTAATGTATTTCCCTTATATCTTCAACATGATCATAAAGACATATTAAATTTTATCTTCATGCATTCCTATATTATTATTAACATATAAACCGCTTTATACACCTTCGCTTTTCCTTACAACTTCAACAAACACACAGAGAGACGCACATAAAATGACTTGGATTAGATTGGCTTTTTCACTACCACTTACTCAAAGACTACTTCTTGCAGTGTATACAAGAGATACATGCAATAATAATAGTACTACAATTATAAGCACGAAACATTTGGTGTGGATTACAAGGTAACTTGTAAGGAACTCGAAATTTTTAAAGAGTCACAAATTTCTTGCTAGAATTATTCATGTCATTGTTAGATCGAAAGAAAAGAAGTGACCTACAGAATGTTTTAAAATGTTGTTTTTCATCTGACAAATGACATTCAGAGGACTTCGAATCAATCTATACGTCAAAAACAATTAGGAATCTCTTCTACTTTGTATAAACAGGTCCTCATTTTATTTTATTGATTGTCAAAGCACACACCTGGAGCTATTTCCTGCTTTGACCAACTAAAAACTACGAACAACAATTACGCTTAATCTCTCACACGAACATGTCATAGGAAATATTCTAATGGCATCATTTTTCTTTAATTCACTTATAGAGCGTGTAAAATAAAGATAAATAGATTTCCAATGAATTGGGTAGGTTGCTTTTGGTTCCTGAGACATTTTCTCGTGAGGATTGCAAAAAAGAAAATAAATTATGTACAACCAGATACATAAGTGTCGCTCTCTTATCTTTTGAATCTACAGAGTATTTAACCCTAAGAATAATGGTAACGACCAACATACACTTAAGATTTTGTTGGTTCAAATTCTACTCGAGAGGTATTCTGTTGTATTAGTGGGTATCTTTTAAACGCTGAGTGTTCGCACAGAACATGTGATTACACCTTTAATTACTTGGTCTCACCTTCCATATAAAAACACAAAGTACTTTGTAAATGCCTCTGTCTCTCGTTTCATCTCTCGTTTCTGCCTTCTTACGCAACTCAATCGCGCGACAAATAATCCTATACACAGCAATTATGCAACTAATGTAACGATTAGAATATTATGTCGTCCTTTAATGCATTTGACCTTATCCGTCCTTATTTTCGTCGACGACGACTCGCCATAATATTCCTGTCCTACATGGATCACTCCAAATTTGCACAGACTTTTTTACTTACAAGTGCAAGGCATTCTTTTCCATTTCTCTCTCGTTCATTTCACTCTCTATAAAAGGCATATTATCAGTATTACTCTTGTGAATATATATTTTATAGCCAATAGTAGTTTGTAATATTTGGTTAAAGGCTGTAAATGTAATAATGAAGAGGAGAGACACACTTAGATACAACGGGACATAAACTTTATTGTTACTTTGATGCTACCATTTACTACAGCCCTATATACTATATTGCACTTGTATGTATACAAATGAATGTTATAATAACTCTTGACTCATCTCATCCTTTATTTACATAAAGTGTCATTAATACTTTAATAAGTCTTTTGTTATATACCACACAAAACACTTTATATACATGTTATGTTTATGTACACATTCCATTTAAAAACCAATACAATTTTCAAGAGATTTATATATTATAAGCGCTATACGAATTAAACGCATAAACGTTATAGGAGGGTTATAAGTTATAGTTGTACGTGGAAACTTGACTCACACAATTCTGTGTACTGTAATGGTCTTTTGTTTGTGAAGTGGTTAAGAATATTACAGTTTAATGACTGAGAGTTATACAGTGGTGGTATGGACGATGATTGTTTGAATACCTAAGTGGATTACAGCAATGGATAGGGGTGAAATAATAAAAATGTCTGTTTGGATGTAGTTTATTGTTTGACTGTTGCTCTCTGATCTGATCTGACTCGATCATCCAATGCGCTTTTAGTAATGAAACTCCACACAAGGTAATGAGGTTACATTTTACTTATGTTAGTTATGTTGTTCTTTTTGTATATCTGCACTGAATAGATTCCAAAACTTGTATTTTGCATATATTCACATACTATTACTTTTCAATTTGCATAATGTGTCTACTAATCTAACATGCCAGAGACGTTTGCTTTAGATATGACGTGAAATATTCGATAAATCTTTTTATGCCACGTTTTTAATCAACACAACTTATCTATTCGTAGACACAGAAATTCAAATCGAATCTGTGCTAATAGAATGTTTACGCATTCTTTTGAAAGGCTGCTGACGAATGTCTTGTATGGAAATTCTTGTCGAGAAATACTTCACATTCAAAGTAAAAGAATTTTTATAAACATTTTTATTGCCTTTAGCACTGACTCATGCTCAGCTCTGGTATTCTGGACTTTAAACGGTAAATGAATATATGCCCACAGGAAAATATTTAACTGTCCAAACAAAATTTAATAAAAGCATGAATGGTCTTCCGGATTATGTAATCCTCGTAAAAAGTGGTCTGATTAATTTATTATGCAGTCAAGTCTCATGTTGGCTTGCGTATTTACACACCTTCTCTGTTACACTGTCTAGTATTCTTCTAGGGTCATGAATCTACGTGGCAGTTTATTCTAAAGGGAGTTTTTCTATTTTCTATTCTATCAGAGAGAGTGTGTGGTCAAATCATTGGGATGGATTCTACGAATGTAGACAATGACGGTAGCATGACCTGTGCCACCTTTTACTTCAATGCGTCCTGCGTAACTTCATACACAAAACTTACGTCTCACTGAATCTTTTTGTCCACTCAACTCACTTTTCTGACTCTCAGCGCACCTAAGCAAGAAGTGCAAGCTAATTTATTATGTCAAACATTATTCAATTTCAAAGTAATGCATATTCTCTACTTTTTATATAATGTGTATTCTGTAATATAATTTTTGCATAATAGACAGATCCTTTCTTGCTATAGGTATTCTAATATATTGTACCCAAACTGTGAAACGCATCTTGGCATCTACAGGTACCTTTCATATATTTATGCGTGTACCTACTATTTGCTATTGCGGTCTCAAAACGTTTTTTTATAGAGAAAAAGGAAAACCTGATGTCTTTTAGTAAATTAATTACAGAAAATTATTACAAACTTATGTAAATCTAATTAGGTGGTCGATCTTACGTTTGTAAAAGCAATAGCTTTACACAGGTAAATACTTACGCAGTTGTAGTAGGTATAACTATGATTATGGCATTACGACAATTAGAATACCTACCAATGTAGGATTTATTCATTTTTTTCAAAACCTGAATAGTTAAAGATTTGACACATTTTTTAACAAGCAAGGATGATAAATACACACCTTAGGTAATTGTTTTAAGTAGGAAGTACGTACAGTAATTGCCAAATTGTTTGCAATTAGCATCGTTTGCACTTTGACACAAGACGCTGTAAATAAAATACAATCATTCTTTGATAACAAGGATTATAATAATACGGAAAATGCCCATTTGTATTTCCTCTCACATTTGAATGGGAAGAAAAAAATAATTTTGCAAACTGAATGCATTTTATCAAGTAATGTTAATTTAATTGTTAATATTAAGTATTCTCGTGCTATCAATAAATGTAAACACATAATGCTATACTGGTAATCGTTTAGGGTGGTGGACGTTGCAAGTGAAAGTGAATATAATTGCAAACGTACGTCCACAGCCACAAACGTCAATAGCAATAGCAAGGAGTTAAGTTATTGTGCTAGGAATTGTGTAGTAGGTACCTTTGATAAATAAACGTTATTTAGATTTAGCAGGAGGACAATAAGAAGTTACAGGATGATATGGGTGTGTGTGAACATAGTCAAGGGAGTACAAAGTGCTCAAGTGTTTGTAAAGTAATCATGTAACGAATCTATGGGCTATAAAAGTCACGTTTACGAGTTTCTGGTTAAAAATTCTTATGTAAAACGTGCTGTGGCATTTTGCTTGTATTTTTAATGTGGACGGTTGCCGGTACTTTGATTAGTAAGCATACCACCGCATTCCTGTCTTTAACTTAATTGATTAAATGCAACCATTACTCAATACAGGCATATAGGGCAATGGAAAATTCTTATCAACTCCTTACTTAATGTAATAAACCATTGCAAAACGGCTATAATAAAGTAGCGTAAGAAAAACAATTACGTATGCTAAATA
>JABASD010004136.1:0-16712 GCA_019776165.1 Pogonognathellus flavescens
TATATAGGCTATGCTAATATTGATTTTAAAGTCACTTTGAAATGTAATTATATAGGACAGCTCCATAGAGAACCCAATATTAAAGTCCAAAGTTCATACAGTGCTTAGTAAACTTATAAAAGACATTACCTATATAAAAATGTTTTTATATTATTAAATGTTTCACTGTCTTGGGTTTTACAGGTAAAAATATATTGAAATACAAAGAAAGAAATTGATATTGTCAAAAGACAAGGAGTTCGATAATAAAAATGATACGGTACGTGGACTATGGAGTTTAGCTTTATATATGTATCACCTATAGAAATATAGAAAATACATTTGTGTTAATAACAATAATGTATAAGAAAGGTGTATTCTTCTTCCTTTCTTATCGCATAGGCAAAGGTTGGGTTTTTGTTCCCTTCCTGGGAAGAAGGTGATGAGGATTAATGGAAGGAATCCATGAAGCCCCTGTATTAAACATCACACATTATTATGTACCCTAGGGAAGTTAAAAGCGCATAGGATTATTATTCTGATCCCAGAACAGAGTGGCAAAATGCAGTATGGAGTATATAACGTTATGTCGTAAGAGTAAAACTATGATGGAGGTCATAAGCAATCACGTACCAAGAAGAGGGGCATTTCGGAACACGTGCCCCTCTTTAAATGTCGTGAAAACGAATTTTTTTGAGACCGAAGGCAGGAAATTAACCTCGTTTTTTGCTGCTGTGCCTTCCCAAAATGCAATTTTAAGCTTTGGCCCCGAAAATAAAATCCTGGGTACACCCGGGGTTAGAATGAGTAATGTATTTTACTATAACGAAATATAGGCAATGCAGGATGTGTGGGAAAACGCTGTATAATGTTGAAAAGAGGATGTGACCGTGTTATACAGCAATGCATACAACATGCAACATATTAAATGAATACATAGAAAACCGATATAGGAATTACAAAGCGTGGCTATGCAGTGAAATATTTCGTTGTTGGAGTGAATGCAAATAGAAATGTCGCTTTAAATACTGAATGTCAATTGATTCGTTTTTCAAAAATTGAATCAACCGTAAATGAAAATTAATGACTTGAATTCCGCGAAAAAATGCAAGAAATGCCTAATTTTCAAAAAGATTGACAATTATTTTCTACTTTTTTATTTGTTTCAAATGTTTTCATTTACAATTTTTGTCAATATTTTCATTTTCATAAATGATTTAAATATTTTCCACACATTTGTCACTTTTTTATTTTAATTCTATTGAACTTGTAATTTTTTCCATATTTTTCATTTTCATTTAGTTTAATAATTTCAGTAATTTTTGAAATTTTTACTTTTTAAAACCTTTTTAAAGTTTTCTTTCCTTTTAATCTTTTTAATTTATTTTCATATTTTAATTTGAATTGACTGCAAATTATTCTGCATTGCATTTATCTGAGTCGAGTACACTTACTAATTTATTGGCATTTAAAATAAATGAATTGTCGAACTATTGATATTTTTCACTTTTCAAGGATACGCTTTGAAAAATTGAAAAGTATACACCCAACATTTGTAGAAACTTCACAAATACAATGTATTACAAGCAGACATGGTTTCCTACCAATAATATAATAATATTTTGCTTCCTTTAAACTACAACCGGGGTTGCCAGACGTACTCAAATTGTAAAAGTATTTTATTCAAAATTTCTCAATCTATTTCTTCAAATACTTCTGACTATATTAAAATACTCAAATTTACTAAAAAGCAAAAATTTATCCCCATTCTCTAAATATATGGCTAGAATTTTTAGAGAAAAAGTTACTATTGTCATTTCTATCGATTTAAATCTAGCAATAAAAATTTGTGTGCACTTCGAATTAAATCTAGAGCAGTAAAACAAAATATTATAAAATTTTCATAAATTTTAAAGCGTACTGAAATTCGGTACTGAAATTCTGGCAACCCTGACTAGTACAAGTTTTGGTGGTGAGAGAGTATGTCTACCTCTACACTGCACGCGTTGAGCAGTGGAGCGCCTGTGGTGGACGGGACTATATCTGACTGTATCCTACACAACTTCCAAAAGAAACTCAATAAACTATTTCCATTTATAATTCTGCTCCGCGACGTTATATAACACAACTCAGTGTGCTAGTAGAAGGACGAGCTTATTATTATTTCGCCTTCACCCATCATCCACACACTATTCCATTTTTATACCATACTCAACTTTTACGACAACTTCTACCTCGCGACTGCTGCAATATTTATCATCTCCCGTACACAATCCACCAGGTATGTTTCAAACCTTTTGCTAATAATATAATACACACCGCCGTAAAACTATTCTAAACCCTTTCCCAATATTTCATTCAACCTAGTAGCTCATAATATAAAATGTCGTAATAATTTTACTACTACTCTACTCTTTTTTTAAATCCTTCAAGGTGTGTTCCTCCAATTCCAAAACAGTAAAAATGGTAATTGAAATAATTGGTATGTAAATGTAAGTCCCGTATTTAGCATAGTTAGGACACAATGCTGTAAAAAATTAGGGATAACTTTTATACCCATAGAGAGGTAATATAAAAATCCACGTGCAATATTTCACTGTGTATTTCATATAATATTGTTTATGGCATTGGAATATCATAAAAATATTTTACAGTGTAAGAGATTTTTATTAACATGCTTTATTTAGTGTACTTTATTTTAAATATACACATTTTGGTGTTCCCGTAGAACAATTGCAGTTTACCCTGACCTGAAAAGCAAAAAATTGATTAGTATGATACCTATTCCTTAGGAAGGTTTCCATTTTACCATACTGTATATATTCGGCATGTTTGTGTGTCATTTGCGCCCGAATAATGATTCTATATGCCTGAAAAATATATTATTAAACTTTTTTTACATTTACGGACAGATGGTAGGGTTTTAGCTGCAAAAACATGCAAGAGCAATTGAAACTCTGTGAAGCGACATAATCAGGGCCCTGTTGCACCGACAAACTTTGCGTTTTGCATTTTAAATACCATTCCCGCAAAATTGACAATATAATTATATATTAGCGTTACCAGTTACGGATACATTGTATAAACTACAAGATAAGATATAATGCGTGTTGGTTTCATTCTCTCCTGGTCAAAGTAACCTTAAAGTTGTTTGCATTCTGATAAAAATGGTTAAACACGTCAAGTGGTATTAATACATGCCGTATATACAATTTATAAAATAATATAAAGCACTGTATAAGAACAGAAACAAAAACAACAACAACAACAACAATGTAAACAGGATTCTTCTTCATCGAATGATGTGAGTGTCATCATTATCATCTGAGTGTAAAAAACTTTAAAGCTTTTTCACAACATGGATGGATATAGAATTCAGTTGAAAACTGTTGAGCAATAATAAAATACACAAGAAGGAGTATAGAGAGAAGGAAGAAATCAAAAAAAGCGAAGAAAAAAGGGGACATGGAGTGTTTCTGTATTACTGCAGTATAAAATAAGCTAAAAGAGAATCGTTGTTAATAGTTAATACGTTCTAAGTAAGAGGAGAGTGTTGAATATGTACACACAACATACAAAACAAACACGAACATCCACAAGAAGGATCGAGTGAGAGAAGAACAAGTTTTACATTTTAGAAAAGTGAACACAGGGCGAGAACCATTACTGGGTTGGGTTTATTTTATATAGAGCTCCATTGTACACGTACAACATACAAAGTGGCGTGCATTTACACACATACACAGAGAGTAGTACCACCATGACTTGAAATACACGTAAGGGAAGTGAGTTGTGAGTTCAGAGTCTGTTTGAATACAAGAAATATTCCACATCGAGTGAGTGGCTCCAATAAGGAGAAGGAATGAATACTTTGTACTATAGAATACATATAACTTACTACTTTTGCCAAACTACTACGTGTATAGAAACGGCAGCAGACGGGGCAATGTAACCTAAGAGGGGTACAGGAAGGCAGAGTTGAGTAGTGGAATTGTTTTTTGGACAAAATAGTATACGGGAAGGATAGACACAGAGACAAGAGTTGGATCCGCCGACGTATGGTTTTTACACGTAGTAGAATATAGTAAAATAATAATGGTGGCAGCTAAAGCTAAAGCAGCTCAATATAAACAGGCAATTGATACATAATACTCAAGGTAAAGTTAAAATAAAGCAAAATGTGAATGTGGAAATCATAGAGTTGTAGTACACAACAAAACAGCCGGTTGTACGCACACTAGCCCAGTATTTCCTTTCATAGAAGCAGTCGAAAAAGAAAGGTAGTTTCTAGTAGTTTGTATTCTCTAGTACAGTCATACTAAGTAATAGTTACGTTATCGATACCCAGAAGAGGTGGGCGTGGTGCTACAATTTTAAAAAACCGAACCGGAAATTTGAAATTCATCTAAAAATCAAATGGTAATAATTTATAGAGAAAAAACTCTTGAAGCAGATTTAAAACCCGAAAATTACACTCCGAACCTGAAAATTATCAAAAGCAAATCTACGAAATTTTTTAGGGTTTTGTTTAACAATACGTTTTACAAGTTACAAAATTGATTTATTTTTAAGCGAATGTTTTTGCACTACGAAAATTGGTAATTTGCTGAGAGTGTAGTAAATTAAATATGGGAAAAGAGTGAAGAAGAAAAATATTTGTGGGGCTGAAATATTTTTGGAGGCAGTGGATGCCCATCTCTGCATTCGGTTGTATTCTCCTCCGGAGTCCTCCTGTGTATTTCTCCGTGTTATTTTGAACCGACTGCTTTCGGTGTTTCTTGTGGCTCTAAATGCCTATGTGCTTTTTGTGTGTGTGTGTCTCGTTCATTTAACTTAATTCTAAATCCATCCACAACTAATACTACAGCTACAAACATAAAATTATTACAAACTGTGGTAAGTAAAGTAGCATATTTTATTTTACTACTATAATTTTATTCTTGTGTATTAATAGTACCAGTTGTAAAATTAACCTTCTCTTTTGTAAAACTCGACAAGAGAAGTAGCTACTTGAAGAACCCAAGCTGTACTGTGATTTAAAGCTCTTCTTTAACTAAATGTAAAAAAGCTTGCTGTGTTTAAATATTGTGGGTTCAGGCTGAAACCATATCTTTGTGAACTGTTCGTCCTTTTGTGAGTGTCGCCGTCTGAGATTGTGTGTCTCCTTCTATTAAAATGCAAATGAATCAATAATTCCTTTGTGAGTGAAATATGTGAATGACAATATTCCAATCGCCCACTCACAAGAACTCATCCGGTCGCTTTTGTTTCTCGGTACTTGATATTCAGATGCAGTCAACGTAACAGGATTTAGCTGAAACTTTCAATCTGAAGGCAGTAATTTAATAACTAGAAATGAAGACACTTTACTGGCTTGTCCACATCCAACCACAATTTGATTACGAATAACAAATGTCAGACAACAGTCTTCTTTCATTTAATTCAAACGACTATACATACGTACCTTTACTTACTTCTACCTTTTAGCTTAGGTTCTTGACAGTCTTGAGTTTTGAGTGTTGGTAATAGTAATAAGGATGTTTCTGATGTGATTAGCATGGAAAACTAAATTATTCTTCGTTTCATCCAGAATATTTCTCTTCAAGGATTTTGCTCTACACTCAGAGTGGGTAGGGTATACACGGCCAACACGGCACGTGTGCTGTGAGAGAGAATTTCCTGTAGAATCCTCAGCAGTTCATTTTATGTTCAAGTGGTGTGCAGTAAAGTGCAGGTCTTCAGGTGCTCTAGAAGAATCACAAACAAATCCTTACTACAATTTTTATAAACTCTTCAAGGTAAAATATTTTCTTTTTAGAACTTTGCATTTTAATAAGAAAATTTCACACAAAATTCATATTGAAGTAGTAAACTCAAATTTAGGGATACAATTGGTTCGTCTTTTGTAAAAGGAGGAAGAACATTCAACAATAATAATAATAAGACATACATTGTTGTTTTGTGTGATTTGTTTGTTGCGTGGAAATTGGAAATCTAAAATATTATATTAATATTGAGGTATTTTATTGATGTGTTGATAAATATTGATAATTTCATGAGAATTATTATAGTAATTCACTAATTCACAACAAGGAAGAATATTTTATCCCTGGCAAGTAATTATTCAACGAATTGTTGTGTTTGTTGATCATCATTTGCATATTTTGTATTTGATGTTATGCACTATCAAGTACGACTATACGGCATAAACAAAAGAAGGTAGATATAATAAGATATATATAATACAGACAAAATGGCAGAATTTCGGATTAGTTATTATAGAAAATTACGCATATTTTTTTAGCCATTTCAAAATTGCCTTTCGGTATGGCCATGACGATTACTATATATAAATTCCTGCAATTTAAGAATGCATATTTGTAATTTGTAATGTAGTAAACCTAGCTAATTAGTGATTAGCAAAACTGCAGTGTACATATAAACGTGCTTTAGATTTCAAACGAAAAACTGTATTTTATTGTATGTTCTAAATCATTTTATAAATGACATTATTACCTTTTACAATAATAACCTTCGCCTTCAACTAAGTTGGTTAAGCAGTTGTGAGAAGATCGAACTTGTTTATGAAGTCCTTGTTACTTCCGGTAATTTAATTTGTAGTAATAAGTAATGAAAATATGCCAGGATAAAATTAAGCAGTGGGTAGTTAGTCAAAAAATTAACAAAAGAAAATAAATATTAAATATGAATGATTTAAATTGTAATTTAAATGAGATAAATTTCATGAAAAATCTATGTGTTGTGGGAAATAAAATAAAATAGTTCCTTTGTAGTAATTTCGAATTGGAAAAATTATTATAAATTGAATTATTATATAATTTATATATTTATGAATATATATTTTAAATATTTCGAGGTATTTTAACAACTACTACCACAGTTCAATTGAATTTTAAACATTTTTGGAAATACTTGTAATAGTTGTAACAATCGTTTGGATGCTTTAAGGACAGGTAGCATCATTTCCGTATTTTTATGAGCTGTTCGATGATTGCTCTGGAATGGAAAGTCGAATTGAAAATCCCGATGTATCAATTGGAAGCTAATAAAATGTTCTATCAGAATGTACTCCTTAACATTTTCGAAAAAATGTCAACTGTACAAATTATGTAATCCAGGAAGTCTTAGGATTTTTAAAAATTCTAAGACTTCCTACAGAATTGTTACAGTTGGCATTCTTTCGAAAAAATAAAAGAGTGCATTCTGATAGAGCATTTCATTAGCTTCCAATTGATACATCGGGATTTTCAATTCGGCTTTCTATTCTAGAGGAATCATCGAACAGCTCATAAAAATACGAAATTGATTTGATGCTACCTCACCTTAAGTATTTTCATGTATTAGTTTGTAGTAATTTAGTTGAAGTGTTTTTGTCAATTACTTAGAACTATACTATAGAACTACTAACTATTATACCTATTGAATTACTATACCAAATGCATACGCAGCAGAATCTCTGCTGCCTATGCATTTGGGATTTGATTAGCTGACAGAGTAGAAGATTCATTCATGTGTAGGAAGGAAGTAATAATTAGATTTTGTCGTCCATTTGAGCTTCTGCACAGATATTGGTATGTTCGCCATCAAAATAAACCCTTTTTGACAAACGGTATTAGGAAGACCTCACCATTGTTTTCAATTTTTTAAGTTTTCAAAATTTTAATTAATTTTTGACAGTTTCAGCAGCCGTTGATGACAGTGGAGTAGTATTTAATTGTTGCAGTATGATAGTAGTATTTGTAGGCAGGTTGAGAGAGTCAGCTGTTCCGCTAGATGTTATTTCACTCAACCTACAAACAGAATTTTGAGGTTCACTTGTGTGCAATTTGTGAGCGAACACAGACAGACAGACGGAATATTAATTCGCATAAAGACGTCACCTGTTCGGTCTTACTAACTCAAATTTCAAATGAAAATTCCCTAAAACGGTAACATAATTATAATATTTGCATTGTACAATTGTACAGGCACTCAACATCTAACTCTAATATTATTACACAATATCATACTAATTTTGTGCAATTATGACGGCGAAGTCCATAGCATACAGCGTTATCAATTATTATCATAATTTCCTGTCGTAGTAATAATCCAATCATGACACATGCCAAGGGCGTACCCAGGATCTGGTTGCACGACCTAAAAAAATTGTTTTAGGGGGGCACAATCTCAAAAAACACAATTTTTTTTATTTTCTGCCTTATGCCGTAAATAACCCTTTTTATTCGGGGTGGGGGCATGTGATCCCAATGTCCCCTGTCGGTACGTCCTTGGTCATCTGCTTTGTTGGAGAATGTGTGACCTGATTTCTTCTGCTCATAATAATTCCGTATTCTGTTTGTAGGGATTTACAGTGTGTTTAACAAATGGTATTCTCTTTGCTTTTTGTAGGCTTCAGTAATAATCGTTGGAATAAAATAAATGAGAGGTTATCTGGCGACTTCGTGGATTGAGCAGGTGGAATTTCCTTTTAAATTAATTTTTCAGCAGGGTCTTCGCTAAATATATCAGAATTATTGATCCATTGAATTCAGCATTATTATTTGATTCAAAAACCCTAGGGGAAATTAAAAGCGGAGTGTCTGTCTCTGAATTGCTAAGCTTGAATATGTAATAAGTGTGCTGCGGCATTTATGAAAGTTGTAATAGTTAGTTAATATTTTGTGAATAGTTTGTGAATACCTGTGCGAGTGTGTGTGAATTGCTGTGGTGGTGCATGAGTGGGGTTCTATTTCTACGTGGAGTTAGTTAGTAGGCTGGTTGAATATTATTGACTTGACTTTTGTGTTGTATGATTGTCTGCATAAGGAATGGCTGCATTTCAGCTTCAGGCTACGTAAAAGCGTTTTATGGGTAGCACACAGTGAGAACAGATATTTGTCAACCTCTAAAAGTGCTGCTGGTATTGTGCAAACCTTTCCCAAGCCTTTTTCATCCTCTCTGTGTTCTCCTCACTCAGTTCTCTACCAAAAGTCAAGTGCGAACAATCTCTCTTTATTTTTAACCATTACTTTATTACGGCCACTCACTCAGGCTTTGACCAATTCTTTTTAAAAGGTTACACTTTTTTTCTGGTTTATTTCTCTATATCTGCTAATATTATTTTTACCAGTGTTTAGTGTACATTCTAACTGAAAACATACGTTTTTAAAAATCACCAGTAATTTATTTATGTGCAGAAATGTCAACATTTTTCTCTTTTAATAAGGTGCCCCTAAAATTCGTGGACCAATTTAATTACCGTAGTAATATTTTGTGTGTACATTGTGAAGCACAATTTTTTTTTCTTTCTTTATGACTCGTTTTCGCTATATTATTGAATGAAGTAGTAATCTACTGTACAGTTAATTACCCTATATGCTTTGACATCATTTGAAGTGGTTTCGTAAATTATATAGAACTACCTGGAACTGGAACTAACTATTGAGCCTGGCAGCGTAGAGGCATTCAAGTTTTGATTAGCTGACGGAGAAGGCTTGTGTAGAAATAATTTAGTAATTAGGTTTTGTCGTCAATTAGAGCTTATGCAAAGATATTTTGTATTTGGCGTGGTTACCATAAATATAGTTACAAGTTACAATTACAATGAATAAGAATCCTATTAGTAAAACCAAAATTTGTGTACAACGAGGTCAACAGACACTCATGGTCAGCGGCGTATCTATAGTGTAGGATTTTGTAATGAGGGGTGGTGCTCAAGTCATCTGGAAGACTCGAAGCCCAAAAAGCGAACAAACCCCTTTTTCCAAAATCTTGGGGCGGGGTGAGCATATACGTAGATACGCCCCTGTTCATGATTCTTCTGTTTAAAAAGAGTGAGAAACTCGATTGTAATAAAGCATCATTTTTTAGAACTAGTAACTCACGTGTTAATATTATCGCACGATTTAGGTTTTCGCATTGCATCAATTCCCGTTTTAATACTTACACCGTGCCCCCACCAAACATAAATTCTGGGTACCCCCTTGCTAATTTTAAGGAGGAACTTCAATTTTAAAAATTATTCATTAACGTTTTGTAGACAGAAGGTCCCTTGTGGATAGGATTATAATTTATAATATTGCGAAAGACGATTTGGAGGTGAAATGATTGTGTATCCTTGTGCTGCATGCTGCTGGTTGATTAAAACATTAGTAAAGTTTTTATTTGCTAGACACAGGTATACCTATTATAAATTTTATTCTGATTACAACACAACGTGAGCTGGTTACATTACAAAACAGCTTTTAATCCAAGTTTATCATTCTGGAAAATTCCGTTCATCGTTTGATTCCTTTGATCCAGTTTTTGTTGTTGTGAGTTAGTTGGAATTTACTAACAGTGCAGTTGCTGTTTGATATAATATTACAAATTAAATATTACAAATATTATATTATATGTATGATTCAGTTGTTGTTGGTTGGGGTTTGTTGTGTTGTTAATAATTATGGTGACTGTTGTGTTAGAATGAACATCCGACGTTAAGTTTTTACGTTGTTCACAAGAAACTGTTATAACATTAATTTGTATTGGGAATTGTTATCTAATCTCATTTCTATTACATAACATCCTTCACACAATGTTTCATTCTTTGTAAATTCAAAATGGCTCTCTGAAAACGTGTAGCTCCATGCTGTAAAAAACTTACAAATATAAAAGTTCCATTTCTTCGTTTCTTAAATTATATAATCTGCCTTTAAAATCCATTTTATTCACCAGACTGTAAGAAATTTACAAATAATAAATAACAAACACTTTTAAAGGGGGTTTTAAAAATAGGGTTTCAATAAATGTAGGCTAAAGCTAAAACTGGATGCGTATGGACGGTGGTACCCAAGGGCGTATCTAGAAATTTGAACTGGGGGGCCCAAGCCAAAAAAACGTCAAAATTTGCGGCCTTCGGCCGCAAATTTTGTCTGACAACCCCTTTTTTCCGGAATTTGGGGGAAGGGGGGGGCCCAAGTTCGGTGGGCCCATACGTAGTTACGCCCTTGGTGGTACCATCCAAATATTGCGACATCCAAAGTTTCATAATATGTAGTGACTAGAAAAATAAATTAAATTGTCTCAACAGGATAAAAATGTACAATATAAATATTTTTAAACTTACTTAAGAGGAAAATTTCTATTTGTAGGCAGGAAGTATTTTAACCTTATTTTGAACAGAGTTGTTTTGTGTACTGTAAACCTTCAATTGACCATTATCATTAATTAGCCATAACAAACAAAATCTGCTGGGTATTTCAAATATTGAAATATTCTCCGAATGGTTACGATTTTACGACTGTCAGAAAATGAAATAAAAGCTGGAGGACTATTTTTTGAAATTTCCAGTAATAATAAAGTGCAAGTTCTTAATTTGTTTTGAAAATGAAGTAATTAATTTAATTTGTTTAATTAATTTTGGTTTTTCAGCTGGATGGTGTCGACTATGTTATTCTGAACTATTGAATGCAAGAAATAAACTTAACCACGAATCAAAAATTTGTGGACTATTTTAAGGAGAAAGGAACGACGAGACTTTTAAAAAGGCGATTAAATGAGGTACTTAACTTTAACTAAAGGCAAAATGGCCGACAACGGCAAAATTGTGCCGAGGAAAACAACGGAAGATGACTCGACAACGACAACTCCAACGTGCACTAAAACACTCGTCGTTAGTCTCAACAATATTAACCCACCTCCAATTACTGTCACACCGCCACCCGCTCTTCAGCAAAAAAGTAAAATTAATTATTTATACTCAAAATAAATTCTTCATATTTTTTATGTATCTGTCAAACCTCAAACGTCGCATCCAATCGACAAATCAAAAGAATATACAATTTGTATTTGGGAAATTTAAACAGTCAAATATTAAAATTGTCACCATCTGTTTACAAATGTATAAAATACGCACAAAATACAAAGGCTAGCGGTATTTCGGTATTATATTTTGTATTAATACAAAAAAACGAAATAAAGAAATAAATTCAATTTTTTATTTTAAATGATTTATACATGGGTGGTAGTTTCAAGGGTGTATCTAGGATATTCTAATGGAGGGGTGGCTCGAATAGCAAAATGTTGCCAAATAAATAACTCCTTTTCCGGAATATTTAGATATGCCCTTGACTAGTTTGTTACTTCAGTTACGAATTAATTGGTAAAATATAATTTATATAATAGAAATAGAATGGTGGGAAATCGTATTTTTTTACTGTTCTGAATTTGCAGGTGATTTGATTGATTAAATTGCATTATTTTCTTTATCAGCCGCACAACTAAAACCTGCAACTGTTAGCTAGTTTTGAAATGCGTCAAAGTTTGAACATCTTCTCACTAGTCATTTGTTTGGTTTTCTTCTTCATTTGTAATTTTAAACAATGAAATAAAGTTTATTATTAACTGGACAATTAAAAATATCTGTTTACTACTATTTTTAATGACGATCTTTTTTAAATATCTGTAGTGTCAGAAGACTCGGCAAATAGTGGTGTAGTTTTGGACGAGACGACTGGTTTACTCAGAGCGCTTTTGGCTGGAGTTGGAAAAGACAAGATTCCCGAATCTTTGCAGATTTTAACACCGCTTGCTGCATCTAATTCTGAAACAGAAACTGAAGAAATAATGACGGAAGTGCCTGCAGAAGAAACCGTCGATACTGAGGAGTATTTTCAAGTTGTGGAATCGGATTTAGTTGCTGAAAACGTGGAAATTGCAAATGATCCTTCAGAAACTGAAAGAGAACCTTCAGAAACCGAAAGAGAGCCTTCAGAAACCGAAAGAGAGCCTTCAGAAACCGAAAGAGAGCCTTCAGAAATCGAAAGAGAACTTTCAGAAACCGAAAAAGAACCTTCTGAAGCGGAAAAAGAAATTTCTGAATCTGAGAAGGAATGTTCCGATGCAGCGGAAAAAGAACCATCTGAAACGATGGAAGTGGAAATTGATCCCGAAACGGCACCTCTTGGCGAGCCTTCCGACGACTCTGCAGCTGAGGAATCCACTTTGATGAATATTAAAGGCTTAAAAATTGTGGACCTTCTGCACAAGGACCAGCTTGATAAAACCAACAGCTTGGCGGACACTCACATCGTTTGCGAAGATGGTCATGTCCCTTTTCATCGCTACATTCTCATGGCCGCTTCTGGCTGGATTAATGAAATTTTGATCAATGAGGTAACGTCATTTTTTTATTTCTCATTTCTATTCGAAAATTACATTCTTAGTTATTTTTTCGAACCTAGAGTCACTCACTGGGGTTAACTATCCCCATTTAGTGCTATAGGATTCGAAAAGCGAAAGGTAACCTCTTATGCTCCGGTTTGCCATTTACTGAAATGCATTGCGGATACCTCGGTTACAACATTTGTGAATTACAATCCTCATCCTTTACCTCTTTGAATTAAAAAAGGTAATTTTATAAAGGTTCGAAATAATACTAAATTATTTGTATATTTATTTGCTTAGGATCCATCTGAATTAGCGGTGATTCATATCCCGGACGTAAAAGTTGCCAATGTTGTCCAAGTGCTGTGTATTCTCTACTCAGGCAAAGCTTTATACAAAAAATCAGACGAAGGACATATCTACAAAATATTTCAAATGCTTGGAGTCGGTACGGAAGGTCTCCAGTTCAGAAACTCAAAGCCAGAGGACGGAAGTATTTTAGGAAAGTTACGTTTCTATGAAAAAGAATTAGAATCAGAAGAGGAGGAGTTTATTCCAAGTACGTTCCAAACAACTTTATTATTAAAATTTAATGATTTTATTGTACATGTAGCCATTATAGGTGATAAATGCCATTTTAGCATATGTGGAAAATTAAATGTTGTTTTGTTTTTCAGATATCTTGCCAATTGACAGTCCGGAAATTCCGATGATTGAAGCTAATGTTGAAAATGACGTTGGTGCAGAAATGATAGAAGAAAATATTGTTCAACACGATGAAGTCGAAGAGGATCGAGGGCCAAGAGTTGTTTCCAAAAGTCAAATAGGTACTAGAATCTTTAACGAACACGTAAAAAAAGTCAAAAATTTATTATGCAGAAAATGTAACTGTTTATGTCAACTTTATTCAAAGATAAAGCAGAAACCGCTAAATTCATGTCAATAAAAATGGAAATGTCGGAGGATGAAGACGCTATAATTCAAACAGGCTATAAAATAAAATGTCGTTACTGCGACCTAGTTTACACATCAGAAGAAAGTAATTTCACTTTTATCATTTCTTGATTTACTATACTAATTATTATTTCTACAAAATAAATAAATATCTTCATATTTAATTATAAAAGGTCACTTGGCAGGAATTAATTGTATTTTTGATAAATTTCAGGTTTATCAGAACATCTTTCTAGTTCTTGTGGATCTCATCTGCTGGGGAAATATTCTTATGCAAATAAGCAATGTCTTGGTTGCCGCGGAAGATTCCCTTCTTACAACTTGTACGGTTTAATAAATCACGTTGAGTCATGCAAGCGACTTGAAGTCGCGTTTAGTGCTACCGCCTCTCAATTTGTCAACGGAAATCTTCCTCCCGTCACCGTGAAAGAAGAAAATTTGGATCAGCTGGATGAAATGGGAAATGAAATTTATCCACACGGGTCAAATTCCGGTGCAAAAGCAAAAGAAGGGCCCTCAACTGGAGAAGAACCAAAAAGAAGAGGAAGGAAACGCGGACAGAAAAATCGGGGGAAGAAACGAGGGGCAAAACGAAAGGCGGCAATTCAGATCGTGGATGTTCGTCATTTGAGTGAAAAAGAAGACGAGGGTGATCAGAATGTAGAAGAAAATGACGGACAGCTTGAAGTGGAAGTCCCAGAAAACGAAGCCATAATTAATGAAATCGAAGAAGAGGACGACGACGTAATTTTCGAGGAAGAAGTAATTCATCCTCCAAACAGTAAGAAACCTCGGTGTGAACCATCTACGTCTTCAGCAGCTGGCAGTAGTGAATCGATGATGCATTCTGGGAAAGCAGTGGTGATTCAAGACTTGGAAGAACTGGAAGAAATTGAATACGTGATTGAAAACGATCCAAGTGGATGCTGCAAAGACATTTCTGCGGTTAATGCATTCTGGAAAAGCAGTGGTGATTCAAGACTTGGAAGAACTGGAAGAAATTGAATACGTGATTGAAAACGATCCAAGTGGATGCTGCAAAGACATTTCTGCGGTTCCGGTTCAAGATCTAAGATTGTTATTGGCAACATGTCCCGTTTGCAAAAAGCGGTACATTAAAATGAAGACAGCTTCCAAATGTCTTCGCACTCACGGATTGCGGCGATGCTGGATTTGTCTGAAACTAGTTCCATCAAACAGACAAGATTTTCTTCAAAATAACTTGAAACATATTATTCCGGGAACAGAAGGAAAAGTCTCGTGTTCATTTTGCCGGAAACAATTTGGCTACAATATCGGAATCAATACTCACATGGGCAATTATCACTTTTCAAGATTTCTAGAAACAACTACAAAAGATTTGGACAAAACGAAAACGTTGATTGCCAAACAAATGAAGACGTTTGAAACACTCAATCGGGGTGCAAATGAAAAAGTTCCCAAACATACCTACAGCATTGCAACAAATGAGCAAAACATGAACATTGAAGAAATTATCATCAATGAGGACTCGGAGGAAGTGGAAACTTCTTCTTCGGATGGGGACGACCCGGATTTCGTTCCAACTGATAGTGACCTGGAATTAGTCAGCAATGACGACGAAGATCGAAAAGATGAAAAACGACAGCCAAAATCGAGACATTCGCACACAGCTGATCAAAGACGGGCAAATATTCCTTCAACCCCAGCAACTGCGACAACCTCGTCAACTTCTGGGCAAAATCCTCTCCTAGTCAAACCACCGCAGCCAGAACTTGGACGTATTCTGTTGGAAAGCAAAGAAATCGGTGGACAAATTTATAATATCTACGGACTCATCAATCCCACCAGCACAGACCCCAAAAATAAATTTTCCAAAGTAATTGCAATCAGAAATACCGACGTCCAGGCAAGAGCTAACCTGAAACTGAAGATAAAACAAATCAAACAAAAACAACAAATAAATAAAACTCGAAGAATGCCATACAAACAGCTGAGAGTGACTCTAATGGGAGAAAATGTTTAATCACGTTTCAAGCGTTTCACGCGAAAGGTGTTTGGTTGAAAGACGATTGTCTCATTGCAAACAATTTATAAATTCTCAATTTGTAGTTATGAAATAATTTCAAATCTCATTTTATATACAGGATAAAAAGCGTAGTTGCACTTAAATTAATAGTTAACTGCTCGTATGAACAGATAAAAACTAAATAATTGTTTATTCTGATTAGGCCTAATAATCAATTGGCCAGTTTTAATACGCTTTATTTATTCTTTTTTTTGCTAGAATGTCAAGTAGAATTTAGGTGTGTAGTTAAATGACAATAAAATGTGATTCTCAATTAGTTGTTAAAGGCAGAGACACGACTTTCATGTAATCCTGGCGTTCTACGGATTTTTCTGAATTTTTGATATGTTGTAGAGCTGGATTCAAGGAATGCGGTGATTGATTTTCAATCCCCTAGGTCATATGGTTTGGTCGCAGGAAACGGTCAAAGTTCAACAATAAACCCATGTATTTGAGTACATTGACGCATGAGACATAGAGATGTGAGTCAAAGGACATTTTCTGTTGTTTGAAAACTTCTCTACAACATATAAAATATTCAGAGAAATCCGTAGAAGATTAAGGTCAATGACCTCCATGACCT
>JABASD010004137.1:0-16701 GCA_019776165.1 Pogonognathellus flavescens
TGGGCGGGTCTGTCGACGTCTTATACTAGATAACTTTAAACTAACTAGTCCAAAAAATTGTAAAAAAAGTTTTATTAAGATATTCAGATATGCATTGCTCGATATAAAGTATCCTTTTCCAGATTTATTTGTAATTAATTTGCTGTGCTACCAACTTATACTAAACTTAAACTCGTTTTAAAAGTAAACAAGACTTAGTGTACTATTTGAAAATGTAATTTTTAAATCACTGTTTAAAGTTGATAAATGTGATTTAGCACCCTGTCAATGTTAAGCCTATAGCCATTTTTAAAACAGCGAGGGAACAATAGGATAAGTAATTTCCTAAATAAGAATTGGCTATGAAACAGTAGACAACATCTTAATATTGACGTCGGATATCATATCATTTTCCCTTGAAGTATGTTATCATCCGGATAAAGAGCACTACTTAAGCTATCCCAATGTAATTGGTTGAGTAGTAAATATAAAATTCATAGCTCGATGCGGCTATGAAATGATTTTCGTGATCTATGGAAGTTCTGATTCAAAAATGTCTCAAATAACAATTTATAATTTCAATATTGTAGTATTCATTCTGCAAATACGTATAGATTTGCAATAATGCAAATATTATCAAAATAATGTAAATGATCGAAAATTTCAGCTGCCCGCGGCGGCGGCCAGATTATTTTATTCATTAAAGATTAAAATATATATTTTTTTGTAAAGTTCTCTGTTGAAAAATCTGAAATGTCGATATACAAATATTATTCATTTTACTAAAACACAATATACAAATTATTGCTCAATTTGAAATAAAGGATTCAAATTTTTATCGAAAGCTCGAAAAGCATAGGTGTTTATTTATAAGCACATTTATACAAGTTGTTATAAACTGGCTATAAAATATTATTAAAAATTTATTAACTTAAATTCGCTTTTTAATATTGCTCAGGGCCGGTCCAGCCATGCTACGACCCCGGCTTTGACTTACACAAAAGTTTCATGAGTTCATGTCAATGAACGGCTTGTGTCATGCGATCATGTCTATTGACTCTAATTGTCGATAACCCATATTTATATTTAAGGTGTAGTAATGAATTATTCGAGTCAAGGAAAAGTACTATTGACAATAATGAAAGGATGTAATGAGAAATATCATCACAGCACTTTTCTCAGTGCAAACTAAAGTGAGCATAGTTTTCTTTTACAAGGGCGTGACTACGTGTTGGGTCACCGGGCTTGAGCCCCCCCCCCCAATTCAAAAAAAGGGTTGTCAAACAAAATTTACTGCATTTGGCCGCAAATGTTTTTTAAGCTTATAACAATTATTTTTTATTATTGTATTCTTTTTCTTCGAATTCCATGCATTTTTTGTGAAGAATGTCACCAATACATAAATATATGTAATGTGGTATAATAATAATATAGCCGGATAATAATAAATCTTTTTCGTTACAATTTTCATTTTTTCATAATCATTTTAGAATATTTGTGAAGAATCATCTTTTCATCATATCACAATCACATCATAAAAATTCGTTCTCCGTTATCTACGTACTTCTATTAAAACATGCGTTCAACTTACGAATTTGATTTAATATGTGAATACGAATATCCAATATGTAGTGTTTTGACGTATTTCAAAAACTTCACGAATGTGTAATCTAATTGACAAAATTAACAATTTATAAAAATAATGCACAAATTTTACTTATATTCACAGCCTAATAGTATAAGTATGCAAAGCAACTTAATTAGGTCCTACAGTTGGCATAGATTTAAATAGATAAAAAAGATTCATACACACAATGTAGAACCTCCCAATGTAGAATTCCATTGCATGCAATAAATTATTATAACTATTATAACTCGCTTGCCTGTCATTTATATATCCCAAAATTATGAGACGATTACAATTACGGTGCCTGAAAATTATAAAATCCAGTCGTGGGCATTATACAGCTAATTTAATATTTCCAAGTGGTAGTTTAAATTATGTTATTATCCGTCATCCATCAAAACGCAAAATTCGTTGATGTGAAAGAGATGACTTTTGGATTTTATTATTTAGCGTTCTTTATACGGCGCCTTGCTCATTGTCCACAATAGACGACCAACTGTAGTTTTTACTATTCCATTGAATTGAAAGAAAATAATTGCCGCACGACAGCACACCGCTTTGAAATAATTTTCCCGAATTTTGATGTTATACCTGTTTCTCCACTTGAAGAAATAATCTGAATGGCTATGGACACCATAAATCAAGAAATGTTAATACCTACTCACCTAAGTATAATACAATTCTGAATAAAAATGACAATAACAAAAGACGAACAAAAAAGTTGCAATCCTTTGAAAAGTTGTTAGTGCTAAGCAATCTTAATTACACTGACAAGTGTTGCTCTCCTCCGATGTCTTTGATGTTTATTTACGATGTTTGCTTATAATGTTAGATGCACTCGGCGTTCACTTTGTTGATATTGCTGCTGTTTTTCTCCTGGGCCACTGACCTGGTAGAAAGAAATCTTTAAATGGCTTTATGCAGTAATGAAACCTTTACGAAGTTGTCCCATCTCACTTAACTGAGTATTTATTTCCAATTGACGACTATTTTATTATATAGAGCCATTGTACTCCAGATAAAATACCTTAATGTCATGAAAAGGTGAACTCAAATAAATGTGAAGAATGAGAAATGTTTATTTCTTTTTAAAAGGCTTCTGTTAGTGTATTAACGAACTAAATTAATGTCATAAATTAAGTTAGTACCTCACCTCCTCATTCTACCTGAAATTTACATTATCTATAATATGCAATAATATATTTATTTTATGTCTCGTAGACAGGGTATCGCTCTTATCTTTGTTTCGTTGACATTTAACTTACTAAAACCTTTAGGTACAATTTTCAGTGGAAAAAATGAGTATACATTTACCTCTGCATGTACTATAACCGCTTTGCTATTGAACTCAAGGCATTTTATTTGCTCACGGCGTCGTAATTCTTCATTTGTACTCGCAATGCAGTTAACAGATTGAAAAAATGTTTAATCTAATGCTAATGGTAAATGGAACAAGTGGTCTTGTCAATAATCTAAACTTGATTTGCTTCAGTTGATTTATATACAATAATGACGAGGAAAATCAGAGAGCTTCTATAAGCGAAAGGATGCAAAACTTGATATTAGATACCTACCTAAAGATATTTTTTATTCTTGCAAAGCATTTACGTAAATATTTACAGCCACACCACAATATTTTCCTAACAAAGGCTTTATCATCTGCGGAATATAGAATTGCAGGGTTTACTAGATGTTTTTAAGGCTAGTTAGTTAATTGTAACATTTTCTCCTGTTAGTTTACTGTCGTTTGTGGTTTAATCGAATCTACAAGGTAAATTATTCTTCCTAGTTCCTACATTCCACATTGTAAGTATTCTAAATAAGTGGCGCACCACTTTTAATGCTAAAATGAAACTAAGGTAAAGCAAACAGTGCAAACTGCAGCAACTTTGTTTACAACTTCCTAACAATAAAAAAGATACACTTACCTAAGTTAAGTCGCACTGTCAGTCTTATTACCATTCTGTAAGCAGTACATTACACTGCAACCGGTTTCATTTCGACTACATTAAAGTTAGTTAGTGTTTCTAGTGTTAAAAATGGTAGATCTCATTCTCACTCACTTTGAGTAATGCAACAATATAATTGACATATCTATATAGTACTGGTATACTTTATATAGGAAATAAGAGGAAAACAAGCGCTTTGTTGTTGTAGTTTGCTTTGTACTTGCACTTGGCCAATCTTGAATACTTGAATCTACAGCGACAGACAATTAAACTTTGATATAAAGTGAAGTGTACAAAGGAAGACAATAATCTACCTACAACACTAGTACTACTTAAATATAAACACAATCACTTATGCCATTATCTTTATAATAAAACCAATATAAAAGCAGCACAGCTTGATAAGTAACTAAGTTACTTTATTCGAATAGACCGTCCGTCCGTCCGTCTGTCCCTCTGTTTGCACGATAACTCAAGAATGGTTTGATGTTTGAGATAACGACTTCTAACTTCCTACAAATATTCTAATGGTCCACTGGAAAGCTAATTTCGCAGACGAGGTCAACTCCTTCACGACCTTTGACCTTTTAAACTAACTACTGTGCTAATACAGCCTGTTGATGGCACATTGCAATTTACATACTACTATGTGAATCAAGATGTCATAGAAACTGTTTTTTCACATAAGGTGGGGTCATGATGGACTTGTAAACAAAATTGTCATCCAAGTCAATATTAAAATGCAAGTATTATACCTTTCAAATAATGAAGTATCATCCAAGTCAGTTAACAAGGGAGAAAATTATACTACTAGTATTTTAATTTTGACTTGAACGACAATTTTGTTTACGATTCCATCTTGACCCCACCTTATCTGAAAAAATAACACTTTCTATGACATATTATCATATTGATGTGAATTCTACTTAGGTTTGGAAATAAAGACCGCTAAATTTGAATGTGAAAATTTTCAATGCTTCAATATTTCGATATATAGGACAATTGAATATTTTCAATGCATAGAGTCAGAGTAGTTCTATACTGCTACTAACACAGCCACAGTTGACATGTTGATGTCGTATTTAATATTGTACTGAATGTCGCAGTTGATTATACAGCGTTATATTATCGGAACTCTGGACGTCTTGACTTCGTTACTTGATTGTACCGTTGCAAATGGTTTATTTCTTTATCATTTATATATACAGTGAGCGTTACCTACTGCATTGTGTTAAGTAAGTTGTATCTGGAATAGGTACAACTGTTACATGCCTTTGCTACTTTGTTTTCTAATAGCTTTTCCTTGTTTTAATTCTTACTGATGTAGATAGGTATTTATTTTATCATAGTGTGAGTGTGACACTTTCCGAGGCGAGGCAAAAAGTCGGTTTTTGTGTTACCTCATGAAAATGACAGTGACCTGAACTCCATTAAGACAGGACCATAATTACAAAGCAGTTGCTACATAAATGTGATTTATGTAGGTATTCTCATTTTCTTGTTTACTGCAGTTGCCTACATTTCATATTAATTAAAATAGCTTTGTGGAATGGTTGACATTGTTTCTTATACCTATGCTTACTTGTAATACATATTTCCTGCTTAAGTGCTTCTATTAACAATGGCGTATCTACTTTTCAACGCTCCGGGCTTATTTTTCCACCCCAGATTTCAAACGAAGGTGTTTTGGCAAAAATGCAACACCGATTTGCTCATTTTCGACTTCTGAGCCCTGCAAATCCCTTCAATGCCCATTTGTTATATGCATTGTGCATCAAAGTTAATGTTTATTAAGCACTGATTGTCAGTGTAAAAATATACGAAGTTCTTTACACTTAAAATTTGAAATTCTCGTGGTTTTTCTTTTTTAATGCCGAAATACCTAGTTGATGAAGGATAGATTTAAGACGATTGGGATAAGTAGAGGTTTTTGTACACTGAAATAACAGTGAACGCCGATTAGTTCTCCCAAATTCCTCTTTATTATTCAAATACATTTATACACATACAGTTTATAAAATTATTATACCGGTGGCCGGTGGCCAAGTACAAAGTAATCGTTTAGAAGCTACACGTACAACGTTTTTTTATTATTTTCAACATGTAAATTCCCGTGATGATGCTTGCGGTTTATCAGAGTACGGCTCATGATTGCGGTGCACAGCCTAAACTCACTTGAAGCGTAGACGCACACAGAACACCGGCTACGTGATTTCTGACTTATATTTCATACAAAAATGAAACATGTACATAGATACATAGTACTACGACTAATCTGCACGTAAAATATTCCTTCCGATGATTATTAAAGGTCATTGTGTAAGTTTAGGTAGGAATTTACCATTATTTTGCCGAATTTTTCCAATTTCAATGCAAATATAAAACATAAAATCTAATGAGAATTAAAAAACCAATGAGGAAAATGTAAAGCAAATTGAGAATTAATTTTTTGTGTTATTTACAAAACATTTATGTACCTATTTGTTTACGCAACAAAAGGCAAATGACCGGACATCGAAATTGGAAATAAAGCTTTTCAGTTTGTTTTACATATGAATTCGACGGCAATATTTATTATTTTCTCACGGTGACTCCAGAAAAGATTAATCCATTGATTGAAAAACAGAACGTATAATTTTATTCGGACAAATCTAAAAAAAGTTAATTAAATTTAACGGCATCAATAATATTAGGTATATAAGTACGAAAATTACATGGAAAAAGTTAATGCAAGCTATATTATATTTCCATATTATTTTGCAAATTCTCATGAAAATGTTTTTGGTATAAAATATTTCAATACAAAGCATACCTAGTCACGGTTTAAAACCACAATAAATGCAAAGATCATTTGTAGCGTAAATGTACACAGAAGCTATACAGATAACAATAGAAACAAAAGACATGTGCCTTGCCAATTGCCATCAGCCCATCTCTCCATTCTAAGTAAATAAGAATTGTATTTAATGGTAGCGTATTATTCATAGAATTGAAGATGACAATTTGCAATGACACACAATGATGGATATCACCACACAGCCATTTATAGTATAAAATCATTAACACTTTATAACAATGACAGTTTATTCTTGCTTTATTTTCTAGCTAAGACCATCAATCGTAACTTTTCCCTTTTTTGTGTAGACTTTAACTACGTACTACGCGTTTATTTACTAAAGTAATAATAGTGGAGGCAGCTAATAAAACTCTGCGACCACAATTTTGATTGTGAGCTTTCTTCATCATTTTGGACTTTTATGAATGTAAATATAGAGAAGAATAAAAGAGAGAGAGAGATAATAGAGAGATGATGAGCATCGTACACCACATTCCCTTCACTTAGCATCAATAACATCGTAGTTCTTTTTTCCGTACCTACACACATGACTTGATTTGTTGAAATAAGTTATTGTCGTTTTGCAAGGAAAGGAAAACACAATACTGCTGTGATAATACAATGGCATAAAGAGCAACGTCTTGAGCTTCCTGTGAAAAAAGCAACGGTGTATTGTACAAAGGCAATGTGCCTATTTTTTTTCTTTGTATATCTATCCATGTACTATCTCTGAATGAACTCAAGTCTCAAGTAGTGTTGCTCAGATTCACGTATCGTCGTGTTTAGCTTTTAATCGTGAGAAATGCAAATGTATTTAAGAAGGTTAGCAGAGACAAACTTCGCAGCTAGTCGTTTTCTTGCAGTCGGGGCAGCTCAGCCAAGCTGTTCTCCACTGCACTGCCTGCAGCCCAAACTATGAAGCTGCAACACTTATTTCTTGTCTTCTCGTTTTTTAAGTAATATTCCACTCTTAGTGTCTTCAAAGTCGTTGTAGATAAGGATAACACTCAATTTTTTCTTGAGCATCTCCAAATTTATTGTGATTTATTTTTAAAATGTGAAATAGGTACTCAATCTGTTTATTAGTTTGTATTAATACAGTTCAGTTTCAAAAGCAATTTTTGGGAATGACAAATATTCTCATTGTACGAAGTGAGGTAAGCAAACGCAATATTCATTAAATAATTTTAATAATACAATACATACAAGGCATTACATATTATAAATATAAGTGAGAAGATTTTTTTTCAAATTTAAAGAAATTCACAATTAATTCCATTTAGATAAATAATGTTTTTCCTATTTCTTCTAATGTCTTAAATATTTTTTAAATATTTCAGGTGGTGACATAAATTTCAATAATTACTTGAAGCATCATTGGATGAACTAGAAGGAAGAAGACACATTATTTGTGCAATACGTGATGCTTTTACCATTTCTGAGGCAAAGTGAGAACCGAGAAGACCAACACTGCTTCAATTTTTTCGTTGGATGATACGTATGTATTTGATTAACATAATTAAATATTTTATCCTGAATAGCAAAAAATACTGAATAGATACCTAGTTATAGGTAAATAAAAATAACCGACATAAAATTTTAAAAGCTTTTGTTTGCTAAATTCCTAACTAAGCATCTTGTAATAACTACATATAACGGTTATTCTCGATACACTTATTATCCCAAGCTTTGCAGTATTTACTGGTATAAACAGTATAAAGCGTGATCTTCTTTCTTACGTTGGATGCAAATTAAAATTAAAATAATTGTCAACATCCTCAAGTTCATAATTTTGGATGAAACATTTAAGACATGTCAAACAGGGAAGTTGGAATGCCGCTTACGGAATATTTCAATTGTTTATTCGTTTGATAATTATTTTCGTAGTACAGTAATATGAATTATTCATAATAGTTCTGGCAAGTTAGCACAGTGATACCAATACAGTAAATAATCTTGTGTTTGTTTTTGTAGATAATGCAGATCACCCATGCATGAAAGGATGCTGTAATAGCACGCAGACCCAAAATTGGTGAGAACTGTGAAACTGAACTGAAGAATTTTAAACTGTTACCTGCATCTTGTAAGATAAGCATTACATATGAACACACACATAGACACATCACCATACACACATCCTATAATATTATTACAAACATGAAAATTTACACACAATAACACACAAAATATCAAGTTCAACCCTTACACACTTCCGACACATGACATTAACACAAAGTTACCTCAATTTTCAACATCCCATAAAACACGCACCTACATTTTTAGTCATCACGTTCAACACGATTTCCACATAACACTAAAAAACACCACACTAAAATACTGCACTCATTGCACCATCACACAAAATGACACACTCAGCACCGTAACAAGCACTACACGCACCATAAAACAAAACACAATAAGTCAATTATTAGGGATTATTTACTTTTTGCACTTTATTGCATTTTTAATGTATTATTTCACTTACGCACATTTCTTTACACAACACAATCTGATTTCTAATTTTATTTTGCTATACTAAAATTATAAAAAGGCAATTTACCACTAGGAAACTTTGTACGCAAACAGATACACAGTCACAGTACACGCAAGAAATCTTCTTACATTACACTACATAATATTTTATATTTTACACTGTATACTTTGCACAGATAAACACGCAGCACACATTCACACACTTTCAAATGTTCACACTCACACATATTCACATACATAAAAATTTACAACACAAACTAAAACAATACCACATACATACATTACATATCCACAAACATAAGACATACATTATACCTATATACAGATCTACATATTTAATCAATTAAACAATGTTGAATATTAAAACACTCCTATAGATAAAGGCATTCATTCCCATATTAAAGGCGGATAACAAAAGTATTACACGCTACATTATATTATGTTATTCGATTATAATTTACAATGAACACAAACAATAATCGCTATAAGAAATGTATTATTTCGAACACGTATTAGTGGATAGACAATAGTAGATTACATTCAATTACAGCACATCACACAGTACACATTACATGCACAATAATAGAAACATAATAAGCAATTACCAACACAAACAATAGAAATATTCTCAAATGAAACAATACGCACATGTAGGCAGAATTAATATAGACACACAAATTACACACACAGCTTGAACATGAACATCATTTACACGCAGTACACAACTAAATTCCCATTAGTACACAAATTATACATTCATTTCCACAATCCATAAATTTCCATAAATACACAATCTATACTTAATTACACGTTTGAAGTAAATTAGTAATTAATTATACCCTAATCATTAAAAAATACGATAATAAAGCAATTAAAGTCAGAGTTAGGTTCGAAAAGCGGTGTGCACTATATAGAAATGGAAATTGAGACATTTTCAGTTGGATGAAAATCTAATGAGTAAGAAATGAATAGTATTATTAAGCAGAAGAGAAAGGCTTTAATTTTGAGTTGAGATTTTTGTACTTACCCCACCATAATTATATATAAATCAGGATTAAGAACATAATTACCTCTGACAGGTAGATGGCTAAGTTATTAGGTTTTATCTCTTAACAAAATAAATATAAGCTAGACGAGTTAAACATGGGTTTATGGTTTTATTAGATTTTTATAAAAGTATAAAAATGTAACAGTGTAATAAATTAACTTTATATAGCGCTTATAGGTACTTCCGTCTTTGAACACAAGCTACCAATCTCAGTAGTAATAAAATAAATGCTTTGTTATTGTTATTCCTGTAATATTAATTAGTATAGTACCTATAGTTTAAAAGAGGACATATAAGAAGTATACATTTTATATTTTATTCACAATACAAATTAACATATACCATTGAACATTACTCACACAGCACATTAAATCAAAAACCAAACACTACAGCACATTTTTTTTACAAATGCCATAAACAAATAAAACTCCACACACTTAAATTTTACACTTTTCTATTTTAGTACACAAATATCACACCATTACATTGAAACAAACATTTACACTGCCAGATTTAGTTAAAACATTAACACATTACACGCATCAATACTTTGATCAGTATTCCCATGTTATTTTGGTTTTTATAATACACAAAAATATATTTAGGCAGCCTGTACTACTTTAGTACTCTAGTACATGCGTAATAAACAGACAGAAACACACAGATACACAATTTAACATAGTACACATATTTATATTCAATTATACCACACAAAAACATTAGTACGTACTTATAGGTTATGTAAATTATGTAGGCTGCAAAATATTATATTATGGACTCCCTTGACACACTCATTAAAAGGTATTACTGTAACTATTCGTGAGTATAGCTCACACATTCAATTTGTGAAAAAAATACAGAACATGTTATATTAGAAACGCAGGCTAAAATATTGCGACACACTACATTCACACATTTCACATTACTACAAACATTACACGCTAAAACATATTATACAACCAAAACCTATTTATCTAACTTCTCTTACCACTCTTACATGTCATTTGTGGTTTCAACTTGAAATTGAAATAAAACAATGTGGGAATTTTTCATATCATTAAAATTGATATTAAACCAAACGTTCATTATTTCATCTATGAGAGCCTCGCATGCATACATGTAAAGAAAAGTTGGATCACAAACTGAAAATGTACCGTGATAAATAAATGATTGAAAAGTCCCATTCATATACCATGAAATTGCGTCATAAATTTATTTCAATATTCACATTTCACACATATATTCGCACATCTGTACTTATTATTAGCAATTGGCACACCATTAGTAAAAACACTTTTACAAATTAAGCATGCTACTTTTACAGAGTTAAGTCAAGGACCAGCATTAGCTAAAAGAGTCATATATTTTATTTTACTGTCAGCGGTAGCACTGATTCAATTTCCCTTCTCCATTTAATAAATTACTGTAAGTCCAAATATCTCTGCTCCTATTATTACTTATAATATTATAAGCGTGATAATGTACATGTTCCATGGTCAGTCTTAAAATAATATTACCTAATACACTGTATTACATATATTATCCACATAAAAATGTTTTCAAATAACACTTCCACGAAGTTAGAGCAGCCGTAGCAAGCACCATGACCTATAATCAGATTGGCATTGGTTTGAATACCTTTTAGATATTGTTGCGCAAATGCTAATCGTTTTCCATGCACGAGCATGCGGTACTCAGCAGGGTAGAAAAATTACACATTTTACCGATGCCTTAATAAGGTGTGGTGGCAGATTAATATTAAACACATGACAAATAAGAATCAATATAACGTGGTAATATTATTAGTACATATTCCCATTTCTTGTTTGTTTCAAATATTTAATAGTGTTTTAATTGCAATTTATCTGTGGCATGATTAATTATCCCACCTGGCTTCTGCTAATTTATTTATTTTAATTAGATATGCAATTATTGAATTCGTGGCCACGCAATGATTGTCTTAGAACATAATATATGAAATAACATGTGTTATTGCTATTTTGTATTACAATTTGAATATAACTTAAAAAGACATTTCCCACAGTACATAATTAAGTAATTTACCATTTAAAAATAAAAGGTTTCATTCAATGTATAGAATGATTTTTGCATAATTCGTTCATTGTCTAAAAAATTAACTAGAATTGCGAATTTGGTACAACATCAAAACGAAATAGCCTTAGCTAAAGCAACTAATTATTCTAACAAGTACTAATGGAAGCCATAATATAATAGTGTTCAGTGAGTGTAAATTGACAAATACTTAATAACTAAGAAACACATGCATTCTTCCTACAGTCTTCTTGCAATCAAGATTCACATACATCTTACATTATTAGTATGTCTATATAAAAATAAAATATATTGCATCGAAGTTTATATGTTATTTCCACAGCTCACTGTGGCTTGTCATAACAATGTAACTGGATAAATCAATAGAGTATATTAATAAAATACAACAACTTGCTTGTTCATCTTATTGGAGACAAAAAATAAATACAATTGACTTATATAGGAGATGGATAGTACAATAATATTTAAGGCGGCGTGGGTATAATTATTTTGCATAATGAGATAAAATACACAAATAAAAAAGAACGACAGTTGAATGAATGGAGTTGTTTATGTCAGGTACTTGTCATAATTGCATTTCGTTCACAAATACATGCTCAATGTTTACAATGAAGTGTTTTGCCATGTCACAGAAATGAAAATAATCCAGGAACTCATCTGCCGAAGTCATTCTTGAGGAATCTATAATGTGTCTGTATTTGCACATGTGTCCTATTATCAATTGTTATTGTTTCGGAATGGCAATTCATTGTAGTATCGCAGTATCTCTATTCTCCTCTTCTTGCTTTGTAGTACTATTGAAATTATCTAAATAAAAATGTATTGTCATACTTTTGTACGCCTAGGCAGTAACTTTCTGTCTATTAACATTCACAATATAATTTAAGTTGTATTCTACATGCAAAAATGCACAATAGCAACTGCATACTGAATACAGTAAATGTTGTTTTATTTGTATTTATAAGGGTGTAGGTTTTTGGAACAAATGTCAGGTCTCCCAAACATTCAACTGAGCAATTGACTATACAATTGGAACAATTGAATTTCCATCTTTTCTTTATTTCCTTTTGCACATTTCATTTACCATTGTATCGTATATCAGTGTAGCTTTATGTAGTTTCAAACTAAGATACAGTCCTTCATTGAAAATTGGCAGTGTTCTATCAAAGTAAATAAATCTACACAAAGGTGAGGGTAAGCCTGCTATTACAATGTATAAAGTTTGACATTCTATTATACTATGTCCTAAAATTGTTTAATACTTTAGTGTATATCATGCCAGGAAGGATATTAGACAGTCATCGCAAAACCCAACTTAAAAACTTGTGCCTTAAAACTCCATCTTAAAAATGGAAGGAGTAAATTGGCTTTTTCGTTGTACAATGAGTAATTATTAATTATAATACACGTTCTAAAATAAAATCTATATTCTACGAGATGAAAATTCAAAACTTCCAACAACCCAAGTGTGAGAATAAATGGCGAGCATTCCCTCCTTTTTAAATATAGACCTTGAGAAGAATACATTTAAATAAAAATTGTCACTGAATAGAAATTATAAAAATATTCAATATTCAAAATCCTATGGATTAAAAAGTAAAATATTTTTTGTGGACATATTTAATAGAAGACGTAAAGAGCAGCATTTGAAAAAATGTGAAAAAATAGTATTCACTATAAAATCATTTTTTGACTATTATAAATTTAGAAAAGAAATAAATAAGCATATTATATTTAACCGCCTTTAAAATCATTGTGAATCTAAAATTAATTAAAAAAATTAGGAATAAGTTTTTCTCTAACTCTCTATTACTAAAAAAATGGAACTGCACTGCAGTATCTATAAAAGAGTCAAGAAATTGACGTATAAAACCCAAAGGTACACACTATTATTATCCTCGTGCAATAAAACTACTTACAAGATACATGTATTAGAAGTAATGCTACCTGTCATACCTACACTACATGACTAAACATCTTATATACATTACGATTTGAAAAAGTGTGTTAAGAGTAAGCGATGCGAGGTCTTTGAGGTTAAAACCTTTGTGAGGAAGATTCATTCATTTAAATGGTCTATTATTGTGCAGTTGAAGTTGAACAGCTACTGCAAGGCAGTCTGTACACAATAAAGAAGCCGAGAGATAAGAAACAAGTTTGATTTTATGGTAAAATAAAATTGCCTTTGGCTACTACTTACCTTACTGCATGATTATAATCTGGTAATATTAGTAATAATATTTGATTACTGAAAATTCATCTTCTTTTACAATTCCACTCCACTCGAGAACAATCGCGGTAGTAGTAAAGTAAACTACTCTTCTGTATAATAATATAATAATAATATATGTACAGATACATTATAAGAGATCATGTGAGTTCCAAGAGATCTTGTACAATAATTGTGATATATTGTATCTCTCTCTCTCACAGCATGCATATTATGTACATGAAATACCTGTACGGATGAAGATTGTCTGTATAAATACCTACATTGAAATAATAATTGTCTGTATTGAGAATGGAATGCCAAATACATATCTATAGCTGTTATTATTATTTGCAATGAGGATTGCATTCAATTTTCTATGCGGGGGTTGTTGCGTTGGTCAAAGTCCAAACAGCAAACTTATTCTGTATTACATACCCTTAGGCCTTTTGTGTATGTATCAATGTATCAGGCAAAGGAATAGTAGTAATACCAGTAATTAGCATTATTCAATTCATCTCAAATCAATCTTTGTTTACCGAGATGGTATCCTACTACCAGTAGTAGCAGTTGCATTAAAATATTATAACGCAGTACAAAACAGAGAGTCTCTTGGTGCACTGCAAAATATTTGGCACATGCCAATAAGTTTGCAACGAGACATTATATTTATTAATCCCTACTGTGTTTCAATCGGTAAATAGAATAAAATTTAAAAGAACCATATACATATTTATTATATGCATTAGTTTGTGCACTGATTGATAGTGGGTCAACGGCAATTATTGTTGAAGTGCATAGTAAAATTGTACGTACGTACAAAAAGTTTTGTGTGTTTGCAATAAATATCAAATAAAGAAGAACAGACATGAAAATATTATTATATTCCGAAAGTAACAGCGTCAGAAACAGAATTGTGAACCAGTGCAGTGATATTTTCAAGTTTTAACAGTTTGTGCATGGCAGAGACCAGAGTTTCCTTTACCCATACCATAAATCAATTTACTAGTCATAAAATGATCGAAAAAACGTTTTTAACACTTTGTTTTGGGAGTGCGCTTTTAATTAGTGGGTTTTTATGTGTTCGTGCGAATAAAACGGATTATGAAGTTGTAAGTTCATTTTCTTTCCTTACTTTAACAAGGAACAGGAAGCTCTCTGTTCGAAATATTCGTCTAGAAATATTTTTTTAGTTAGTTCGTAGTTTTGAAATCGTTTTTCTCATTGTGGTTAAGTATAGCATTTTGTTTCGTTTTCTTATATTAATTATATTGAATAATGATTTTCAGAAAGAGTTTTTAGACTTTGAAGAGTACGACTTAGAGAGCACGACGATAGCGGATGACATTCTATACCGGTCCGACTATGAAGCCTTGGAAATAGACTGCGGTAATTTTTTTTTGTAAAAATATAAACAAAAAAACACTGTGTAAAATATTTCTAAAACAGAAATATTAAGAAAAAGTTATTGCTATTTTAATTCAAAACATAATATTTTAATTTCACAGACGGTTGTAATTTTTTCTGTAAAAAGATATAATTAAAAAAATTAAAACTATTTTAATTAAACTTGTGTCTAATATGTCAATTTCAGAATGTGGGAAAAGGAATCCGGGTTTGCATCCAAAACTTCCTAAGCAGCTTCACACAAAATATTCTCGAGGATTAACATTGAGACCCAAGCCTCTTATTGTGGACGGAACTGCAGTGAAACGATCAGAATTTCCGTGGTTGGCCGCCGTTACACAATACATTCCCAGAAAACCTTTTTGGAAAGTCGTTTGTGGGGCAAACCTACTTAACTCTCGATATCTTGTTACAGTCGCACATTGTTTCGGCCCGTAAGTACTACAGTCAATAGTCATTGTTGTAGCAATGAGTAGGGGTATAGAATTGATTGTATTTTGCTCTTGCTCTTTGCTAACAGTCAATACTTTGCATTCAATTTTGTAAATATAAAAGTCAATAATAGGTTTGTGGGAAGAAGAGACTCACTTTCTTTTTCTTAAGTTATTAGAAATGTATTATTTCCTAATTATGTAAGTTTTGCGATATCTTAATGAATATCTTACAATTAGCAAATTAATTTATGATCTACCCATGAAAATAAATTTGCATTGAATATACAGTTTATCATATTAACAAAGAATTGTGTCACAATCACAAACTGTAAAATAAGTTAAATGTTTACAACAGTTGAGCTTTAAAATTTTAAGTAATTGTTGTATAGTAACTGTATAATCCTTGCAAGTGCCGTATAAGTCTTATGCCTGTAGACCTATTATTAAGTAACGAAGTTACTTTATGTAAAGACCAGATCTGTCCGTCTGTCCGTCTGTCTGTCCGTCTGTCTGTCCTTCACCACGATAACTCAAGCACGGTTTGATATATTCTGACCAAATTTTGTACACTTGCTAGTGAGGACATATGTGAGGCTAAGTTCGAAGATGGGGTCAATCGGTCAACTCCTTCATGACCTTTGACCTT
>JABASD010004138.1:0-16698 GCA_019776165.1 Pogonognathellus flavescens
TTCATATAAAATAGATCCGGGGCCACAACTTGACCATTTTGCTTGATCAGATCATCTTGGACAGTTCTTTCCTCATCATACTATCAATAAACATTATAATCAACAATCAGATTGTAATTTACATTTACGCATCAATAAAAATGAACCAATATTGGAAGAAAAAGGCGATTAAACATAGTGGGAACCTTTGGTTTGATTGGGAAAAGAAGAATTACAGCTGACACGGGACGGGGTATAGTGTCTAAAATCTCTTTGTCCAAAGAGAAAACGTCGACCCATTCACCCTTCGTTGCACCGAGGCTTTGAGAATACTAGAAATAAAAATGATAATTTAAGTAGGATGTAATATAGTTTCAATTTCAATGCTTTAATGACACAGATTAAAATGAATAATTGTTCGGTCCTCTTCAACACTTCATTCAGATTAGCGGACAAAATATTAAACAACCGCCACTTACTTTTGTCATCATCTAAAAATAAAAACATAATTTCATTGTTTAGAATAATGAGCACTTATAATGAGCCTTAAATGAAGCTTCTGACAATAAATACATATGTTATTAATATAATTATTACATCCGGGTATGACTCGAGTGGTACCCAATGAATTCCTTCTGCTGACATAATGATTTTTTCGGCTTCTACACTCCAATCTTTAAATTCGAATCTGTTAAAAAATACAATACAATAAGATTAAGGCAGTATAAAATAATTT
This sequence comes from Pogonognathellus flavescens, assembly GCA_019776165.1. NCBI lineage: Eukaryota > Metazoa > Arthropoda > Collembola > Entomobryomorpha > Tomoceridae > Pogonognathellus > Pogonognathellus flavescens. The sequence goes on from JABASD010004138.1 coordinate 716, forward strand.
GAGAAAACCCAATCTGAAAATAAATAAAAATTCCTGGAAAAGAGACAACTATGTTAAAAATATAAATTGACATGGAAAGCCAATGTCAATCTATGAACTAGCTTTTCGTCATTTGTCAGGCATAATGTATCGTGAGGTTAAATAAATTGGATGCTAACAATGAAAATTCTTTAGTATCAAAACTGATAGAAATTTTGTTGTATCGTGAGTAACCAAATGAAAATGATCTAAATAAAAGATTTCTTCAACTGAATGACAAGTTTATCGAATCGTCCAGAGTATAATTGTAATAATATGCATAATATGCATACAATTATTAATATACAACCCAGGTGTAGGTTCAAGACCGCGGACTTTTTCACGGGATGATCCCATGGTTTTGCCCCACCACATTATAGCAGAGGTCAAAGGGAACAACTTTTCTATTATTTTCTTATATATTTTTTTGAAAATAGTTCATTACTTATCAATTATTGAAAATGTGTTCAGATTAATGTTATAATCATTTACATATGATTTACGGTTATGCATTAATTAATTTAGGTACGCAATGCACAGTGTGTAGTAACTTTGTACTCTGCAGGGCATTGAAATAACCTTCAAGTATCAATATCAACCTTTGAAAACCTTACAAGAGTTGAGTAAAGGAAGCTTTAAATTTTGTTGAGCTCTTTGTCTGGTGCCGTGGGGATTTCATGAAATTAAGGTGTGATGAAATAGGATGGATAAGAAAACTTTTCAATTGAAAGTCGTCGTTCACTTTCCCTGTCATGGCATGAGAATGAAAGAGGTGGTTTGGTTCGAGATTGAGTTACAGGAAAAAGATAAGACTGAGCTTTCAAGTTAATAAATTTCCTTGTGTAGACGTTAACATCAGCACCTAACCGACATTATCATGGAAAACTGAAACTACATAAAGTACATATTTAGGTATTAGTATAATATATAGTATGCAATCATGGCAGCTTAAGAAGACGACACAGTATATACCCGAACAACGAAAATCCTCTTTCTGAGGAAACACATCTTACTATTTACCCCATATGCAAATTCAGAGAAAGTTTAAAGCCGTTTTCATAGTATTTTATTATTATCCAATCCAAGAAGACCCTCTACACTAAGGAGGTATTGTGGTAGTGTGGTGCTACTGTTACGTGTTTACGGGCTCCATAATATATTATTACAGCAATTTTTGTCTATTGACTGTGTAATAGTACTCTGATTCGATTCATGTTTATAGACAACTCCTGTGAATATTAAATAGAGGTATGTCCAAGTCCATATTTGACAGTTTACCACGACAGGATTTAAATCAGAGGACTACAAGCAGCAGTGGCTTAGAGTTTATTATATTAAATAGAATGCTTGGCTCAAGGCAAGGTTCTCTTCCACTAAAATATATTGCTGAAATATATTTACTGTATATATAAGTACATATATGGCAAGTGGTATTTTAGTACGAGATGGTTTGCCTGCTTTGAGTTTTGCATGGACTACTTGTGTTCTCGTGTTGTAACTCTCCAGACGACGACATGACTGTTGTGTATTCTGTGTTAAGTAAGTAGGTAGAGTTATAATATAAGGAAAAAAGGAGAAAAAGTCCTGTGTTGAACTTGTGCTCGGCGAAGGAACGGAGGAAAGAGCTGGAATGATTAATGACTTGCAACATTACGGAATTCTATTGACAAACATTTGAGTAGCTACCACGGAGCGAGCAAGCGAACGAACGAAACTCATCACTCCGTGACGTTATTTCGGCCGAGCAGCATCACTGAACACAATTGTGGCTGCTGCCGTGCTGTACTTTGTAGTTCCTCTCTTGTTTAGCCCTCCTGCTTCTTTCTGCTGCCTTATTCTCTCACTCTCTCTCTCTTTACTTCATCCTTCCTTCCTTATTCTTCTCTTCTGTCGCTCTCCTTCCTCTCTTCTCACTCTGTCTCTCTCTCTCCGCATTGTATGGATATTCTCAATAATATTATATCCAGGGTTACATGGAGGTTGTGGTACTTATTACTTAACATGCCCAATTCAAGGGTATAGAGCCACTAAGTACATACACAGGGATACTTTCCAATGATGATGACATGAGATGATGAGAAAAATCTCGCTTCTTATAATATAGTTGTCGTCTCAGCTCTCTTTCCCTTGTTGTTTTGCCCGTGTCGCATGGAAAACCATAATACAAGTCTAACACTGAGACTGAACTACTGATGCAAAAGCCTGTGGCTCATGTGCCATGTATTTGCGTTAGAAATTCAAGTAGAGTGTAATAAGGAACACTGAAGGGAATATTGCGATTCCTTATATGCTACTGTGCAATTCGGTGCTTGTTGGGAATTTATATAGAAGTGCCTTCGCGGTTATAGTAAATGTGTTGTGTAGTTGGCCTCTTGTCAGGACAAGAACGACAACGACGACAACGAACACAACAAAGTATCTGTGTGAGTGTGAGTAAGTAAGTCTTCGATTAGAGTGAGGATTGAGATGGAAAGAGATCTATTATGATGACTTGGCTGCCAATCCATATGGCAAGTCATAGAAAACATCGAGGATCCAGGACATAGTCTAACAATATAAACAGAGAGAGAGAGAGAGAGAGAGCATAGCTTTATTGTATAAATGGTATTATAGAGTTAATATGGAAACGATAGGATCACATCATTGCGGCCGATGGAATGGAATGGAATGCCATATCAAAGGGCTGTACAAAGTTCCCGTCACCTTCCTTCTCTTCATCTCCTGTATAATCTCATCTATTCACTCCAATCCACTTCACTTCCCTTGCTCTCTCATGCCCATCAATGTAAATCTAATGCACATCACATTAGCTGAATAACTCAACACACCAAAATCTAATCCTTTCCTTCCGTCCTTCCTTCCTTCCTCACCTTATTCACTCACTCACTCTAAATACCTAATAATAATATACTACATCCATCCAGTCTCTAATGAATATAAAATATACAACAGCTAGTCCATCCTTTTACTCTCACTCGAACATACGGCTCTGTGTACATAATATTAGAATAGTACTTACCTATACCTACTTATATTCTATAAATTCAATTAGCCACCATCTACTGACTTTCTGCACTAAAATATTTTCTCGGAACACTTGCTAAAAATATATAGTTGTGGTATTTTCACAATTCAAGGTACCTAAAGAATGCAATATTATGTGATATTATAGAGTAGAAATTGCTTTCTCTTGTTAGTGCAGTGCCACGAATATTCCGATTGAGTTTAGCTTAATCATTTTGTAGTGCTATTAATATAAGAGAATTAAACATCGGTAGGTTTAATCGGTATGGTATGTGCCTTTTACAATTGCTGTATAATTTTATATTGTGGATAATTTCGTAAAGTTCAACAATTTGTGGTTATGTGCCAACAGCGACTGCCGACTGATTGTGAGCTTATGCAGACATTATGATATTCCTAAATGCGTATGTAGTCAATGTAAAACTAAAGGTATCTTGTCTAATATGCAATTAAAATTATCAGTTTTCAGTTTACTGTAGCATGACTACGAACAGGAGTAGAACTGATTACTTGTACGTAACACTTACTCTACTAAAACAGCTTTTAGTGATTAAGTGTCGAAGATACTTTATGGAAAATGCAAATCTGTCCGTGTGTCTGTCTATCCTTTACCAAAATAATTTGAGAATGAGTTAAAATCATAGATTTACAAAGTGCTACTATAATATACAACTAGATACGGCAGACCTAACTCTTGTATGGTTAAGGAATTTTATGTCCTTGAGACCACGTTTCAGGAAATCCGGAGGATCTATTTAAAATAATATTAGTTAAGTTTAGGATCTATTGTGATGTTAGGCCAAGTTCAAATATAGGGTCATTCGGTCGACTACTTCATTACCTGTCCTCGTTAGACGAGCACAAGTTTTACATTTCAAGTATGTAGGCGGCAACTTTATATAATGTTTTGTCTACGTCCATTTGTCTGTAAACATCTTCCTTCGATACTTCTCTGAGTCGCGTTGTAATGTTTAATTTTGCAACGAAAATGACCCGAGGAATGAATATTTAGAGGAAAATGATGTTGACATGCAATCCCACACTATATATTCCTGCATGTCTAGTGTGGCAATAAATTAATGTGCTGATATTTCTGTATACTTCATAATGGGTAAATTAGGAAACGGTTATTATAGCCGTAGCAGTTGAAACATCATCCGAGTAAATGAAACGGATAATTGTCTCCGGCTATTTGATTTGTTAATTGACTACATTGCATCATCGTTCGGATTATATGTGTAGGATCAGTAAACACCGCTTTCGAGCAATATTTCATTTCACATTAGTACGGATTCCGATTGATTTTCTATCCTTCGGCTCAAGTTATCATTGACTTAAGTAAAGTAGTATAATTTTACGTAAAATATCTGTAACAGCCTTGCTAAAATGTATCGGCAATATTAATGCTATTAATGCCATCAATATTGTTGCAAATCCAATTCCATTTTACATTAGTACGCTTCCAAATTCGCAACCACATATAAAACGAGATTATGAGGTTTTGATAGTATTATTAATCTTTACTTTCACTGTAGTCCCTAATTATCATAATTTAGTAATTAATCAGTATGCCCCATTTTGTGCCTACCTCTGCTAGACTGCCTACCAAATGAAACGTAATACATTTACTAGTCTATTTGCTCCATTAGCCAACTTTGACAACGGGGTAATTTATAAATATCTGTAGTACATTGTTGATTTGTTTTGTGACGCATTCTCAAAGAAAGTTTGCAATGGGGCTTAGACCCCTACTACCAACTATGAAATTGGTCTGATTGTAATGAAATGACTTTGTAAATCAATGTAAATCAACTAGACGGAAAAAGAAAGACTGAGAAAAGAAAGAAAAAGCAGGAAAAGTTATTTGGGAGCTGTGGGAGTTGTGGAATGGTGAAGTGCAGTGGTGAAGGAACTGGCATAGGTAGGTTATCAAAGTTATCATCAGTTATATAAGTGTAAGAAGCTGGGTGCCCCAACAAAGGTGCATAAAACATTATGTTGGAATTGGGGTCGTTTGGAAATGGCATGATGGCAATTTCCACATGTTTTTTCGTATAATTAATATCATGAGGAGATGCAGATGGTAGGACGAAGATTGGTGAAGTTGTACATGTGAGGCAGAGAAGGACCGGAGTGAAGGCATTGGCGGAGGAGCGTAAAAGAGACGAAGTTATGCAGAGAATGAATACACAGACGCTCACCTCGTCGTCGTGAAACTCACAGAGAAATTAAATACTTTTGCACGAGTGCTTCGTATTTGTCCTTTCTTTGCTCTGCTTAACATTTCCCTCACTCGCTTTTCTTTTATATTCTCCTTTCTTTTTCTTTCTTTCTTTTCTCTCTTTTGTGTCCTTTTGCGGAGGAGACGAGAGAGAGACGCCAAAGTAAAAGAGGAACTTCATCTCTGTGCCTGTGCCATTATATTTTTTCTGCTCGGAAAAGCCAAACCTGCTGCAGTCACAGTCTTGATGTAGCTACTACGAATACTAGTAGTACAATTGAGACGTACCGTGCCCCGGCAGCCACACGATGCAAAGCAGTTGATTACATTTGCCTCCAATTATAAACGAAATTCAGCCTTCACTCTTGGAAATCATAACGAAAGAAGAAAGGCCACCATTTCACTTTCTCTCTCTCTCTCTGCTGTATTTCTTTCTCGCTATTGACATTTCTGCTATTTGTATTTTCTTTCATTTGTTACTTTTATTAATCTCCAGCAGCATGATTCCTTGATTCCCTGACACGTCAAAGTTAGTTAACGTAACTCGCGGAACTCATTCTTTACTATCAGTCTACAGTTTACAAACCCTTTCAAGTACAAGCAGAGAGTATACTACAGTAGACTTAAAAAAGTTTGTTTCTTTTAAGAGAGGAAAGCGTTACTATAGTATAACTGGGCAAATTTAATAAATATACCGAATGTATTTTAAAAGCAGTTCTGGAAGGTAGAGTTGTGACAAAAAGTGTCGACAAAAAGCAAACTTTGTAGGTGGGAATTGTATAGGCACCTAACAATTTAATTTTAATTTCGAAAAGAAAAAACCATGAAATTATAAAACACTTCAAATTATTTGGAACAGAACAGATATTGATTCGTGTATAATCTAGTAGTTATGCAAATTATATAAATTCGTACGTAAATTTAAAACACTTATATTATTTTTGTTGGAAGTACTTGTGTGCCTATCCACAGTAAACATAAAATGCCACCTGAGAAATGGAGTGTCTAGTACTCTACCACTATGTTGCATTGTCAACTGTTATAGAGTACTAGAGTAAATTGAGTAAAACGCTTGTGTAGATATGAAGTAGACTATGTAATCCTTTTATGTTGAAACCGAAAGGAAATTCTTGAAAGGAATATTATGACAAACTTCTCATTAAACAGTCTCGTATAAATCAGAAAACGTAATACCTGCATTCTGTTTAAGTGAAATGTATTCATTTACATTTCTATCAATAAACAGTGACAAATTTCCACCATTTAAAAGCTTTTGATCTTTTATCTTCTGCCACAGTCATTTAGCTGTTAAATACTAAAGAAAACTTGAGCATTTCCAAAAAAGACTACCCATCAACTTCATTTTCCCAGCCGTAGTCGTTAACATGCCGCATCTCAAGACAAAAGTCATAATATCACACAGAGAGCTGTCTTCAACATCATTCCTCCACTTCTATTATTAATACATATTTAATATTAAAATGCTTCTCTTTCCCAGTACCACAATACATACAAACGTGCTACAGCATTTTGGTTTGCTTATAATCATAACTGCCAGTTTGACTTTTTCTATTATTGCTGCCTATGTGCCAGTACACTGATGTATCCAAAAATAGTGAAAAATGATTCAGTTACAGTTGTGATACCTACAAAAACATTTAATGAAAATTGTTCGGACATTTAGACCCTACTCCCCTTAAAATTGTATTGTAAGTAAATTCACTGACTGAATTTGCCTGCCTAAGATGCAGGTAATGTTTTTAGAAAGATACATTAAGAAGATAAAGGCTAAAGATACAGGCATTTAAACTACATTTATTATCTGTAGTTGATTGCAAAGATTTAGTATCAAACCCTACACCCCAAAATTTGTTATATCTATATAGCTAACCACAGAATATTGTGATAACTTGATACATTTCTCTAAATTAATTAATATACGTAGGTGGTAGGTACATTTTATTACTAATTACGTTGTGTAATCATTTGTTTCTCAAAGTTAATATCATAGCACGCGTGCCTTAATTTAGAGACAAGATTTCTACAGATGATAATATTTGGAATGATTCTTGTGATGATGTAATGGATTTTGAAGATGTATCAAGTATTTACTATATGATTATAAAAGGACGAATGACTTTATTTGTCGCTTGTGATGTGAAGCTGAAGGAAGGTACATTATAGAGAAGGTCCTGGGGAAAGTATTTTGTTGTTAATGAGTGGAAAAGGGTAAACGAGCGAGGGTTGGAGTGGAGTAGTGGTGGCTTGCCGTCAGAAGATTCACTCGAGACTCACTCCAACTCTGACTGAGACTCTCCTCAGAATAATATGTCACAAAGTCACAATCAGATTAGAATAAAGAGAGTGGAAAAACATATTTTCTCATCTACAAAAGATTCATTGCTGGCTGCCTTGATTATTAAAGCAAGTCAACAGAAAGAGAGTCACAGTCCTCGTTCTACAAATATCTAAATATCACAGAATTAATCAGAGTCCTACACTTGTCGACTCACCTTAAATATAGTACTAATAGTTGTTAACAGATATACACTATATAATCATTGCAATATGTAATACTTCATATGAATGCTCAAGTTTCTGTCCAAGGTACATAATTGTAGGAACACAGTGAGATCTAGTCAAAAGAGTCGTAGTGGAAGTGTTACATTCAGAAAGAAGCCACCCACCGACAAACTCACGTATTCCAATACACATTTGTAGTTGTACATAGCAAATAGAAGAAGAAGAAGTGATGATGATGATTATGATGAGGGGATAGAAAGAGAAGCAAAACTTCAAGAGTTGTAGCAGTAGTATTACTTTTACTTGTACAAATAGTGTCTTGTTGTATGTGTCTGTCCTTGCAGTAGCATGATGATGTTGTGTTAGTGTTGCTGTCGTTGCCGATTGGCAAAAAGTCTATGAGAGTCTCATCTCACTCACCTAATGGTTCGGCTCAAAGAGCAACTCAAGGGTCAAAAAGACTGAAACTTACTCGCCTAATTGGCATGAACTATTAAATTATTCTCTAATGAGTAAGACAAGTCAAATGGAATGTGTAAAGTCGAAAACACTCTCTCAGACTCACTCTCTTCCTCCATGTGTTATGCTATCTGCTATAAATTGTAGTTATAATATTATTGAAAGTGAAGACCCTGAGTTTCTCTCTATTTCAAAAACTGACTATTAATGTTTTTAATTACACGTAGTCAAAATAGTTCTACAGCTACATACTAGCAAATGGTTTAGTAAGTGAACTAAGGAAAGTACAATTAATCTTGATAATTACTGTTTTTCCGAAAGCTTGAGCTGTTCCAGTTTTTTCAATTTTCCTTCAAAGTAGGCCTTTCGAATTCTTATTTGCTCCATAGCATGTATAATATTGTCGATCTTAGTATCAGACGACATTGTGTCATCTGTAAAAAAATGTACACAACAAACATAAAAAATACATAGCAATAATTATTGCAAATAGAACGACTGAAGATTACTCACCTAACTGAGGTAAAATATTAGCATATTTTGGGATTGGCTTCCGTATTTCCTTTCCATCCATGTTGCTCAATCAAATTCTGTTTCAAGTTTCAATCAATTAATAATCATAATAATAAACCCTAAGAACAAACATTTTGACACTTATTACACTTACTTAATACATACTAATTTCTTTCTATTTTGATTTTAATTTAATTGTAATAAAAAGATAACCTTACCTTAATCTTTCGCTGTAGCTGTAACCAATTGAATGTTGATCAATGTTGTTTGTGTAACAGTATGAAGAATGGATGGTAATGCAATGCTGGGCAGGTGAGCGTTATAAAAAGCAAATAGAGTATAATAAGGACAACGGACAAGCACGCCGCTGTGGCAGTAGTATAATACTCGCTTTTAGGTGCTAACAATACACATCTTATAACAATTTTTCCTGTGAAAATAGACTTTTTGTTTTTACTTCTATTCAAAATTTTGCATAATTTTATACTGTTTTTTGTTCAACAGAGATGGTTTCTAAGATGCTTCTCATGTATTGAAACCTATTTTTTTAATTTGTGGTGTATTTAAAAATAATAATTACTAAAGTAGCTTTACGTGGGTTTCTGTAGGGCAAACATGATTACATACATGAACATTGACTTGACTGCAATTTGCACGCGCTCAGCAGGCTGAAACAGAATGGATTTCTAGGTTGGTGAATCCCAATACTATAATTTAGCTAAGATCCTAAAAAGCCACATCACATATGGGACGCTGCTCTATAAGTATAATGCATGATTTAGGTATACTCTATTATTTTCTGTCCTAGCATTAGAAGGATTGTGCCGCATCGTAACCTCGCATTCTTTGGATCACATGAGGAATCAAATTGTGCTTTTTTCAAGTTGGATTTATGACAGAGGTATTTGCACCAGGGGCTTAGACAAGTGGAGCAAACATGGTGGAAAATAAGTGAATAACTCAAGAGATAAGGATCACAAACAAAAAACGATTCCAAAAAGAATATTTTGTATTTCAGAAATGATAGCATGGAGAAGCAATAAATATGTACAATTCCGTGGTTGTATTCCCAATACAGATAATATAAGTTGGATTGGATAAGAGTGAAAGGGCAAGTGAATTATGTTTTACCAAAAGTTACCCAACTGAGAGAGAAGGAACTCTGAAGGGAAAGTTCTCTTTTCTTTGCAGCAGAATTGAATGGGAACATTGTAGTCCAGTTGGGTTAACAAGGGAAACATTTACATGTGTTTTCCATGACTGATGTTGTCCATGCACCAAGTGCTCGTGGTGTGCTCTGGTACTTATTCAGTTATTCGTGTGTGTGTGTTATGTACCTAATAGAGGTGTCAACTTGGCAACCAAACCGGAACCGTATAAGTCATACCCAAACCCGAACCAACCAAACATTTTAAACAGAATTCGTTGTAAATTCCAAAAATTCGCGAAAAAAGTTTTCAGTTTTCAGTGTTTTCAGTTTTCTTGAAATCGGTAAAGACGTACAATTTTTTACCAAAAATACGATAGTAGTTAAAAATACGAAACGAAAATAGTTTCTACCGATATTGGTAGAGCCGTACAGTCGTCACGTAAAATATAGGAACCAAACCAAACCGGGACCATTGGTAACCGGACAAAACCGCAACCGGGTTTTGTTCAAAATTAAAAACCCAAATCGGTATGGTTTGGTTCTTGGTTCCGGTTAACCATTGACACCTCTAGTACCTTTATAGTTTATAGCACGACCGTGTAGATATGTATATTATAGCTACGCACACCTACATGCTACACGTACAATAATTCAGTTGAGCTAGTTTACTATTGTGGGAAATTCAAGTGGTCCGTCTTCGTCTACCTCATCCACTTCTCCCCTCGCCTCCTTCATTCATTCAGAAGTCTCCTTTCAAAATTCCACATTCGAAAGCACCAAAACCAAAAGTGGCAATGAAAGTCAGAACCAATAATGTACCATTTAGATAATAATAATCCAAAACACAAATTTATTAAGTTGAATTTTATTATTTAATTGTTTATTAGCTTTAATACAATTCATTATAACAAATAAATATGATTCTGCATATCTTAAATATTAATAAGTTATGAATGTTTACAACATACAGGTTACGAACGATTATATCAAATTTGATCCATGTGCATCAATAAGTTTAGAAATTACAATTTTTGAAATGTTCCAGTTTTGATTGTAACAGTTCTAGGCAAATAGAATATTGAATATTTTTCTGTGAAGAATTAGGCAAATAGCAAGTGATGATTGTTCGTTTTCCAAAAGGTTCATTTTACACACAAATCTTTTCTTTTACTCAGGTAAATACCTGCGTATGGATATAGCAGGTATATAGGCTATAATTAATACCGAGCAAATTATTATTTTGTTTCACTATGATTCTCAACCTCAACTCTAGAATGTAGTAGTTAAATCTAATACTCATTTGTAAAAATGTAGATTATTCGTAGAATATAAATATCTAGTATTTCCTTTTAGTTGTTTCCCTGACCAAAAAAACATTATTATTCAGCTATGAATGTAAATTTTATCAAGTGGTTAAGCACTTAATTCTATGGTTGTATATGATTATATTATAATCATCACTACACTGTACTGGTGATTATGGAAGCGTAGAAAGAAAGAAAAGTGAGAATAGGAAAAGGAGAAAAAATATTACAGCGATGCGAGAGTATTAGGCATTAGGGAAACTAACGATGATCAAGTTGGAGCTTATGCCAGCGTCCGTTGTTCATTGTGTGTTGCTTATTATAATGGATCAAGAGGATTCTATGTTAAATGGATTAACAACGCAACCACAACAACACTCCAGTACCAACCACCATTACCAGGCACAGGCAACGCAGCATTCTCCAGTAACATTGATTCTATTAAAATATTTATTCGGAGTACAAACATTTTACAGTCCGTGCAGTACAAGTGCGTACATTAATTCTCCCTCTTCATTCTATTATTTTACTTTTCTATACAAAAATTGTAAGTGGTGATGGTTGTGGTCGATTTGGCTGTTTATCAATTGTATTTCTAGTACATATAGCTGGCTTTATGCTTCATCTCATTAAGATCGCCCACGAAAGTCAAGTCTTTGCTCTGCTCAAAAAATTAATAACGCTGCTAACGAGCTTCAGTCTCAACAAACACTCGCTCCCCGTTTTTCTATGAAATTGTAATACTGGATGTACTTCCTACCCCAAATTTTATTTGTCCCTGAGTACGTACTATTCTATTCTTGGTATTTATTATTATAGTTCAGTGCAAAGCATCTATAACGTATGTCCATGACAAAATATATGCCTGCCTTCTTGTTTTTCAATAAAACCCACTCTTCAAATAATTCAGTAATTCGATATAATACGAGACAAATATTATCAAGTGCGCCTTGCACTCAAGTTGAGACACAAGCGAAAATATTGATGATTTTCTATTTTAGGGTTGGCATTTTGGTATACCCATAATTATAATTCAGGTAACACTATTTAAAAAAATAATATACCTAAACGTAACGTAATTGGATTCAGATTTACTATTACGCTTTATTTTTATACAACTCTTTGTGGCAAGGCAACCAAAGGGAATTAAGTAGTAATTATAATGCCCAAAAATATATGTTTCACTAATGTTTCATCAAAAAGCATATTCCCCCAAAATCACATTTAAATGTTATCTAAACATTCCACAATGCATAAGTTTTGGTTAAAGTTATGAGTAAAGTAATGAAAATGTTATTAGTCAACTGCTGAAGCACAAGATAATCAATAATGATGTCGAGTCATCACGTTGTATCTGTATTACATATTTCAAATTGTCTCGGCAATTAGCTAATGAATACATTAACACAGAGTAAGTATTTGTTTTATTATTAGCTGGAAAAGAAAATAGCCGAACGAGAGAAATGGGCATGAGAGAACAAAAAGGTGAATGATTATGTTTGACATTGCTGTAGAAACATGTTAGGAAGCCAAAGCATTTGTAAGAAAGGGAAAGCTAGAGAAATTCAATGGAAATCGTTATGCGGGTCGAGTACAGGGCAAAGAGTCGTCAGTTAAAAAGGAAGGATTTGTAGTATGTGCATTCTAGATACATGGAAGACTCCACACAGAAAAGGTGCACTTTCTGTTTCTACCAAGGAAAGCATGAGACTTAAATAGATGAAATAATTTGTTTGTTGCGCGATTAGCTGGACAGTCGTGCAGTAAGGACATTATAACATAAATTCTCCAAAGTAATAAACAAGAATGGTAGTTGAGTTGCTTTTTTGCTGCGAAGAAGGAGAATAGAGTGTATGATTCCAATAGCACATTACTAAAAGTCTTCTCTGCACTCGACTCCTAAAACATAACAATATTAAATGGAAGGCAGCGTCGTTGATGCATTAAGTATGTATGTACCTATAGTAGTGGGATAAATGTGTTTGATAAAAAGCTGGCGTTCTTCAGGTACATCGGATAAATGTCGGGATATATTTTTAGAAGTACCACAGTATAACTTGTGAATTGTGATCTTGTGTTTGTACAAGTACAGCTGCAGTAGAAATAAGTGGAGCCATCGAGAATGGTTGTTGTTGTTGATGATGATGGGGAAATAGTGGAATTGCTCTGCTGCTCCTTCCTTCCATTCTCGTCCGGGAGCTGGGAAAAAGAAATAAATGCCACCCAAGAGATGAGCACTAGCAAGTGGAGTACTAAACAAGAAAGCCATCAGCTAAACAAGAAAGAGTTTACTCCAAGGCCGATAGACAGGTACCTACCTATACATACTATTTGTAGGTAGGTACACTTCCCCTGTACTTTCACGATATTCTTCCATAACATTCCATCCAACGTAGACACTTCCACCTACAATTTAGTTGTGTGTGTAGCTGCAGCTTCAAACCCTCGCCACGACGGTACACAACATAACATAATACAACAAGACCGAAAAACAACTGGAAAACTTTATAGGCTGTAGCATTTAGAGGTGCAGAACAGACCTTCCAAAAGCTGGAGGTTGAAGAAAATTTAGTGGAATGCACGGTGGAAATAGAAAGTAAGTGTACAACAGCGCAGCACTTGAGAGGATGATTCCTTCGCTACGTACTACAAATTGATAGTTCATAATAGCATTCGCATTCGTTTATAAATTCTACAACAGCAAGAAAGGGCTTCGGCAGACAAGGCTTATTTCCTCCACCATGGCACAACTATCTTCATAGGCTACTGCTCCTGCTACATTACCCAATTGAACAGGCACATTAGTGAGACAGAGAGAAGAGAGAGAGAGAGAGAAGAAAAAGAAATAGTCGAAGGAAAGGAAAAATAAAATATTCCTGTGTACTCAACACACAAGGAGTGGAGAACTCTCACTGTTAAAGTGTATTATGTGTACTACATGCATACATGAACGAAGACGACGGAGAATCCAGAGAAAGAGCATGCAATGGTTAAGTTGAAAGGAAATATTTTGATGTGGACTTACGTAGTGGAAATATATAATGCATAATAACTAATAATAGACACTGTATAGTAATAGTGTATAGAGAGTTTCTTTACAATAACACATTGAGGTACACAAACACATTTGTAGAGGATTATAATGAGAATGCAGTTGTTACTGTTCTAAGCTTTATTTACTAAATTCCTGTATTTTTCTCCTAGTGTTTGAGGCAGAATTAATATTTGACTGTGTATGTATTGTTTTTTGTATTTAAAAAACTGAAAATACTTTAAAAAAACTATTAAACTTAATATTATTAAGAAACGAAGTTTCTTTATAACAATGCGTTTCGTGTCTGTCCATCTGTCTGTACGTCTGTCCGTCCGTCGGTTTGCACGATAACTCAGAATGGTTTGAGATAATGACTTGAAACTTGGTACAGGTGTTCTAGTGGTCCATTGGAAGGTTAAGTTTAGAGATGGGGTCAATCCGTCAACTCCTTCAGGACCTTTGACCTTTTAGACTAACTACTGTGTTATTGCAACCTGAACAGTACATTGCATTTTAAATGCTACTACGTCAATTCGCTTTGAAAGTTAAACCGCTAAATTTGAATTTGAAGATCGTCAATTACATAATATTTTTAAATGCATGTACTGGTCATAGTAATTATATTGCTGCTAACATTGTTTCACAGTTAATGCTATTGTGTCATTGTTCACATCACAGATCACAGAGTCACTATTCCCTTCGTTTCTTTGCTACTGCGGTGTGTAACTGGTTTATTAATGTTAATCATAGCTGTAAAATGTTATTGTGATATGGATCGTGATGATGATGGTCGTAGAATGCAATGCACTAATGTTGAGATAAAAGCTGTTAAGTTAATGTGATAATAATATTGGTAAAGGTGATACAGCGGTACACCAGCTCAACAATCCATTATGAAGAAGGCTTACAGTGCATGTCTTGAAAATGGTGTAGTTGATGAAGGAAAGCGAGAGTATAAAAAATTGGAAACAACATTTTTGTTGATACCCTTGTTGGAAGAAACCTATTATAGGACAGAGATGAAAATGAAAGAGGCAACAGAAGTAAAAGGAAATAATATAATGCAATGTTTGGTATTTTCAGACTTTCTCCTGGTATTTATAAAGATCTGCCCGTTTTTAATGAAGTGGTAGAGTAGTACATTGTACATTATAACATAAGTATTTACAAGTGCTCCAGCCACGTATTTTCTCCCCATTGCCCATTTTCCACACATAATGGATATATACAAAGGAAAATAAAGTTTTGAAAGTAGTAAGTGAATAGGTAGTCGTCCCTCGTCCATACTCACTCCTGCACTTGTGTATTATATTAAGTCAGGCATAATATTATGCTTCACAAGTATAGGAGAGAAGCACATAAATACATACGGAGTTCCATGTACATGATATGCAGTTTTAGCTTTAGCAATAGTGATTCTTTTACCAGTCTTCTTTTTTCTTCTCTGCCTTTCTGCTTGTATATAATATTGAAACATTTATCAAGCCTTTGATAGTTTCCATTAGCCTTATTGAAAATCCATCATGAAAAAGCAATCGAAGTACAGAATATGATATACAGAGAGATACAACAACTTTTACAAAGCCTTACTATAAAGCTTGCCTCCCTTGTTTTATAATACGACGTAATAAATACTTACGTTCCCAATACCTACCTGTTAGAGGCCGGCCCCCAACCCAAAACCCAGAAATTGGGCCAACCCAATCCGATTTGGGTTGGGTTGGGTTTCAGTTTTTT